>JAPYZO010003149.1:0-13224 GCA_030522905.1 Torymus flavipes
CATTGATATAGATATCACGAGGAAATGTACTTTTAAAATCACCATGCACTGCAGAAAGTAAATTACTCCAATTTAATTGAAATTCTTGGAACGTTTTAAATGTGAAAAAATACTGTTGAAAATATTTTGATTGAATGTTTCTCCAACATGAACGTTCTATAACTTTGTAAATTGATATTTAAAAATAAATTGAATGCAAAAGTGTTCGTTTTTCAATGGTTATATGGTTGAGTTCTAATTTTTTACAACACAATTGAAAATTGTCTATTTTACCAATTTGCTGAAAAATAACAATTACAGTGAAATTTTAACTATTATTCGTACGACGATAGAAATTACTAAGTAATTGAAAATCAAAACCTCTGTATACAACAAAACATTTATAATTGGACATTTATTTTGTTTCAATCTAAACGCAATAACAAAACAAAAAACAAAATAAAAATACCCAGACAGTTCGGAAATGACTTCATTCTTTCAAAACTCGAAAACAAAGTCAGGCGCTTCGGCAAGTTCCTCGCGTCTCGAGCGTATCATCAAGAAATTTCAATTTAAAAATCCCTCAACCCCCGGCCTAATCCGGCGTGACACCAGCGAGCACGCCGCACACACCTCAGTGGCCCACTCGCTCCTCTTATCATAATCCGCGCGGCTCTCAAACTTCCCTCTCTCTCTCTCTCTCTTTCTCTCTTCTCCTCTTCCTCTTGCCGCGAGTTTGTTCGAAAAATTCTCGGGCGCGCGAGGAAGAAAAAGGCGTCGCCGCGGGCTTATTTGAATTTTCACGAGCCGGCGGAGGTGGTGGCGGCAGACGCAAACTGCCGGGCGCCCATTGAATATTCCATAAATAAATCGGCGTTTAATAGAAAATCGAGAGAGAGAGAGAGTGTGGCGCAGGGCTATGCCTGCCTCATCACTCACTGTCACGCACGCCGAGGATGTGGAGGCGACGAGGTGGGGAAGAGCGAAGCCAGGGTATCTCAATAATATTCATTTTATAAACATTGACTAGCTCTCTTATTACGCTCTTGCCACTTGTACCCCAATTCCCGAGCTGAAGGTCCCGGGCGATGCAGCGTATCTCTTTCTTTTTCCCGCTCATTTTTCTCTCGACTGGAATATAAACGGCTGTAAGCGAGAGCTTTAGGTACAAGTGATAGTACTTCTTATTGGGTTTTTAATATACTCAAGAGCAGCGGATGTGGGCAAAAGCTCGGCTGAACGTCTGTTTTCTTTTTATCAACTATTGGATAAATTGTACCAGAATGTTATAGTTAATATTAATTGAAAAATATTATTTATTCGTTATTATGTTCCGAAACAATCGAATGTATTTTAATGTTCTATTTATAAATAGCAATGACAATGTAACATTCTCTACATATAGTCGATAAGTTATTCTGAATTACAGCTCAAAGCTCTCATTACTGTTTGCGTAGGCAGAGTAACTATTCAATCGTGTTGATTGAATTAGTCATTTAAAATTTGAACATACAGATGAATGCATTAGTAATCGAATATTAAATGTTGTAATTTTACGCGAAATATATATAACAAATTTAATAGTGATTATGGAAAAGGGAAAATGTAATTAAGTTAATTTAATCATTTACAAATGCACTCTCAATTTACATAGAAGTTCTATTTGTTGACCGAAAATCAAAGCTGATACATTTTAGAGTATTAAATCTCGCGCAACAAAATTTTCGCTTGAAAGCTTATTGTGCCCATACAAAGGCTTTACATTTCCACCGCCAGTATACACTTTAATTCGTTTTATCATCGTTTAACATCCCCTAAAACATTTTAGGAAGATATCTCCGTATATCTTAACGCGAATATCCTACTTTGCTCACACGAAGCCTTTTCACTTAAAACTCTTTTAACGACTATGGAAAGGCCTCCTTAAAAATCGACGTCGCCGTAACTCGCAGACTACGATCACGCAAATAGGCGTAATAGTCGGCATAAGCTCGAAAATTTCTTTTCGGCCTGGCAATAACGATTAGCCGAGAGGCGATATAATTCCTGCGCGCTCGCTCGCTCTCTCAAAGCCCCGCAATTAAGCAAATGTAGCGCGCTCGCGCGTCTGTATACGAGCCTCGGGGAATTAAAAATCGACATAATCGTTGGCCATTTCGCGCCGCTCTTACTGCCTCCGATCGAGAGATACAGACATCGTGTGCACGCGCTCAGCGCGCCGCCCATACTCCGAACTTACCAGGACTTTGTAGATCCGAGTTAATTGCACACCGTGAAATTCGAGAGCCTGTTTGCCTTTTTTTCGCTGTAATACTGTTTCTAGTTTTTCAAACGCTGAATTTTTAATGTCAAGTGCGGATTTTCTCGGCGTGGGAGTCGGTATAACGAAAACTTTTTCTATGCTTGAGAAAGTAAAGAGGGAATTTAAGTTAAGAGAGAAAAACCTAGACATCCTATCTTGATTTTCATAAATTATTCATATTTACGAATCATTTCGCAACTAATAAGATTTTAATATTTCACGTAACTTTTAAAACAACGTTTGCAATCTTTCCTTTCCAAAAAATATTGAAAAAATTCGATGTGAATTTTGATTAATACGAGATTTACAAACAAAATTTCGTACAAATTATTTACTATGCTCACTTAATATTTTAAACTGTTTGCTTCATTATACATCACGTCCAAGAACAGCGAAATAAAAAAAACCTATGAAAATTGTTATTGCAACCGCGAACCTAGGAAAATTAAAACCAACATTGCCCTTTTCCCCCAGACAAACTCTCGAAAAAAGCTTGTTTTGTTTTTGGATGCTTAACGCGCACGCCTCTCAACCCAATCTTCTCTCGTCCTCGTGCCAGCAAACAAAAAGGGAGCAACCACCTCTGGCCGTACACAGGGGAAAAAATTCCGCATTACATACACACGTCATAATTGCCGCGAATCACCGCCTCAATATCGCCTCTCGTCGTTATAACGAAAAAGCGCGCAAAAAGCGACGAGCCCAGCAGCAATACTCGCGCGCGTAAGAAGAAAAGAAAAAGCCCACCGGTGCACGTCCGTCGGTTTTATTAGCCCAGTTACACTCGGAAGGTAGCTGCTGCCCGGCTAAAACAATAACCATTGTTGGACTTTCGGGGCACTTCTAGTCGGCCGTTTTTGTACCCGCGCGCTCGGTAAACGGACGACGACGTCGACGAAAAAAGGGAAAGAGAAGAGAGAGGGTCGACGCGCTCGCTTCGAATGCATGCGGCTTTTTAATTACATGGGGGAGAGAGACCTTTTCTATCTCGCGATTTACGATTTCCATGGAAATGGGAAAATGCGAGGAGACGCGATCGGAAAACAACGGAGATTTAGGGGAAGAGGAGACTGACGAATGCCGTCGGTCTTTCGACTTCCGATATGGTAAAAAGCGCAGCGCTGGCGCCAGAAGTATGGCCAATTGATGGCGGCTATGCTTTCTCGCGCGTCGAGATTGTCCGCTTCCGTATGCGACGTCCGACGAATGAAGGAGTGTGAGCATTAAGAGATATTTACGTGCGCGTAATAGATGACTTTCGAGATTTTCGTATCGAAGAATATAACGTGGTTACTCCGAGGGATTTCTGATTTCTCAGTGCAATAATATTGATAATGACGTTAACTTTATTAATATTCCATAAATGAAAAAATTATTATTCAATTGAAATACCTGTTTAATTGTACCTCTTTTAATAGGTATATATTTTTTTGTGTTTCAGGTGAGTTTCTCGAATACCGTCAACGACTTTTCATTCCTATTTCTGCGTAAGTAGAACTCTCAAATTCTATGGAAATTTGTAAGGGAAAATGCTATGACCGCTATCCCTTTGGCTTTCCATTACATCAAACGACTTTTAGAAATTTCGGAATATTAATCTTGAAACTATCCACAAGTACACTTCCCCATGAAATTTGCCATTGCTCAAGTAGGTCACCAAGAATATAGTAAAGCAAGAAGGAAAATTCCTCGTAACTCTGTCGTTTCTATTCTATTAAAAATGACACACCCCCATCGCCTAAAGCAGCAGAATGTACGAAGAAGTACATATAAAGGAACGAACAGTATGTAATATAAGAGTCTGGCAGACTATAGCGCGGCAAAGACAATCCGATTAATTGACGCAGGTGAGGAGGAGCACTTCCGCTAATGAGGACCTCGCGCTTTAGCGGAACTGAATCGCTCTGATTGAAAGCACAAACGGCCACTGCAGCGACGTCCCAGTGCCCGGCAACCGCCACCGCCGCCGCTACCACCACCTCGGTCCTCTCGCTTTATCCGTCCGCGCGCTCCCCACTTCATCCCCCCCGCGTCCCTTATCCTATTCTCTCTTATTCTACATTCCCCGAAAAACTTCTTCTCACGGTCCAGCTCTCTTTAGTATGTGCAGTTAAAGATATGTCAAAGAGAATTGACACTGGTCAAATGATCATGAAGATTTAGTTAACTAATATAGGTGCTTGGTCATTGCTTTCTGGAAAATTCATCGCGAAAAGTATCAAAACACGTTATCTTATCAAAACACGTGGTTTTTTTTTAAACTTCCAAATTATTTTTTTATAAAAATAAACAAAATACTCGCGAGCCGCAGTCGCCATTAGCTATATATGACTAATAGAGTTTCAAATTAATTAACAAAAAAATATAACCAATACGCACTCGATCCTCGACTCATCCCCGCAGCGACAGCAACAACAACACAGAGCGAACAAACTAAAATTTTGTGCAAGCTTTCATCTCGTATTTGTTATTTTTCGGGTGACAAATTGGAGTGCCGACACGTGACGTGTGCGAGCGCGCCGGCGCCACCCTTTCAGCTCACTTTCTCCCGGAGATCTGCCGCCCTATCGCTTTGCTATCACGTAATTAAACTAATTGACTCCCGGCGGCTGCTCGCTGACTTTTCGGCGCTCGCTTTTCCGCGAGCTATTAGCCAAATGTAATTTATTCAAATACCAGGCCGCGAGCGCGCACCCGTCGATGTTTGCGCTGCGCTCGAAAACTCCGGTACGCGAGAGAGAGAGAGAGAGAGCTGATGTTTTCAGAAAGACAGGGCGAGTCGCGTATATTGCTGCCTTTTTTATGCTGCCGTGTGTACGTGAGAGCGAATGCGAAATTTTTTTTTTCAGGTTGTAAAACGGAATACGGAAGAGCAAGTGTTATTTCTTTTTTCTTTTTTTTTTGTCAATGCCGTCAAAGGGTTTTGTTGTTATTAGATTTGTCAAAAAGATTAAAAGGCACGGATTTTTATAATGATACGATTATGAAAATATTTTGCCTTTTTCATTACGCGAAAAACTCCGAAATTAGGTGTCCGAAACCGAAATGTAAGCGAAAGTATCAAACAGAATATGTAATTTGAAGCTGGATTCTTTATGCTAAAGTGCACTCGTGAAATTATCGAATATCGTGCTGAAATTTCGCTGGACAAAATAAATATGCTTGGTTAATGGTTATGGTTTATAAGAACGTTACTAAATCAGTTTTGCATTAATGGCACTGCTGAATATAATATCTAAATAGGATGGTCTATAGGAATTTGAATAAATTAAATTGAATTAGTGTCAAATTAATCAAATTAATTTATTGCTGAATAAACAAATATAATCCTCTGATTATAATCATAACTAAATTACACTGTAATTAAATAATTTCAATATTATGTCTCGTAAATTAATGCATAAGTCAACATAACTTTACAAGGCACGTTGACTTTATATTACAATGAGTAATTTTATTAATAAATAATTTGCTATAAGTTTTTTGGAAATCAAATAATTGGATCTGTTTGGATTCCGTTATACAAAAACATCAATCAATATAATGTTGCTACTGAAATCAGTCGTGCGATGGACAAGAGGAAACCGACGGAAACTTCAATAAAATTTTAATAAGGAATCTGTGCAACTAATGTGAACGCAAAAAACATATTTAATCTAAAGCATTCGAACAAAAAACTCTTTTCTAAAGATTAAAGAAGATTAAAATATAAGTAGCTATTGGTTTGCTACTAAAAGTGTCGTCATATCTTGATTTTTTCACTTTTCTTTTCAAATGTCAACCTCATTTCTCCCCGCAATACATTTTTTTTAATCTCACACGACGCTATATAATTGAATATTTAACGTATTATAGTTGAAATTCTATATTTTTTTACATTATTCGAACTATACATTTTCTATGCACACGACACCAAGCCATCGTCTGAGACTGACTGTATAATTTGACTTTTTAAGCATCACACAGCCACATGGAGCAACGCCAGCTACCGGTGGAAAATAGAAATCTTTTTGAGTACACAGTCGCACGGTGCTCGATGGACTGATTAATGTATCGGTGACCTGTAATTGAAGTACGCCCGGCCCCTCGCTATCGCTCGAAAATCGCGTCCGCCCCCGCGCCTGTTTATGCATACTTTACTACGTGGATTGCGCGATAAACGGACGCGAGTGCTTTGATTTGACATCCGTAAGCGCACGACAATCGAATTTCCATTGCATTTCATAGATGTGCGGAGCATCAACTAGTCGTCGATGATCGTATGTATGTGTGTCGGAGTGGGCTTTAAAGTGTTTTACGCTTTTTTCGATGAGTTTGTGATATTGATGCAAACAACGGAGAGAACTGAGTATGTTCATGTATTGGAACTTGATAGTTCACTATTCCGGCTATTGATATGGATGTTATCTTGAAAAGAAAGTTCATCAATATGTAATACCATAATAGTGTTTACCGTGAAAGATTTGATTAACTAAAATAACTTTGTGTTTCTACAAATACATCTTTATTGTTTACATGATACAATGACAAAGAGCATTTATTTTTATATACTCGCAGAGTACTGCAGTAAGTGATGATAGCCAGTTTGGGGTCAGACGTCCCTTGAAGCCTACGAAAATTTTATCAAAATTAATACGTTCCAAGCAGAATTACGCAAAAGCCGTCCAGTCATCGCCCACACTAAACTCATTCAGCTCACATTTTCCGTATATTCGGAATACATGCGCATCAGACGTCATTAATTTCACGTCCAAAGTTTTTCACACTCAGACACGCGCCTTTTCTTCTCTATATACGCATGGCCGCATGACCAAGCGTTGTCGAAAAAAAAAGATCCGGCGTTTTGTGGTCGGCCGAAGTTTATCGCACCGCGGTGACCCGATTTCTTGGCCTTTGAAAAATTAATGTTCCTAGGTGTATGGACGGAAAAAGTTCAACGGCCATTTGATTATGACCGCACGCGTGCGCGACGCGAGGATCAAGTCTGCAACAGATGTGTAAGAATATTATTGATAAATGAGTCGTCTTTTTTTGTCTGCCAGTCTGTCTATATTTTACGTGCTTATTCGACTTATTCCGGAATTGAATTGACCAACTGCATGTGTTCATAAAAATGCAAGCTATATTACGATTTTATTGCATTAGCGGTTAACATTTAAGACAAGTGATGACAACGAAAGCTACGTAGTACAATAGTGGACAAAAATAAACTAGAAACGAATTCCGCAGCAGGATTCCATTGTTTATTTTACAAAAGTTATTTTCAAAGATTGCTCGAGCTACACTGCTATCAAAAAAGCTGGCAACCACTCTAAACTCAAAATACCTAGAATACAAGGATGCGCGGCACGTTCGCTCTTTCCAGTTATTGCGCGTGCCGTTTCAAAGAACCAAATCACTTGCGATGTTTCCATTCTCCGACGGAAAAATAAATAAAAGTTTCTTTGTTCCCATCGCGCCATAGCGCGCATGTGTACGGAGAAAAGCGCGCGTTTTTCCTCGCGGGGGAGAAAAAAAATCATCGCGAATACGCCAAAACGTACAATCGAGAAAGAGAGCATCAAAAAAAAAAGAGCGTTCAATAAAAATCCATACACCGCGGCCAATGGGCGTTACATCCGGCGTGCGTCACTCTTGAAATAAGCTGCAGCGAGTTAAAAGACAAAATTCCATTTACCGCCTCAAATTTAACAGCGCACCGAATGGGTAGGGGGCCGCACGCGCGCGCGCGCACAAACGAAACTTGGAAAAATCGAACCTCGTCTTTTGAAACATAAAACGCCATAACCATCATTTCACTTTGGCAAATGGAACTTTTATTCAATACCGCGCATGAGCCATCGCGGCCTGCGCGTACACACATACACAGACACGAAAAAACGCCGTAGGAAGAAGAGAGGGAGAGAGAGCACGCGAAAGGGCAAAATAAAAGCGCGTGTGCTCTTTTCCCATTTTCTATTTCCCGATTGAGGGCTTTTATCGCAGCGAGAAACTAACGGAAAAGTAACGCACTCTCGTGAAACGCGAAATATACCTCGCGCGAAAGGGCTGTAGAGGGAGAGTAGACGCAAAAAGGATATGGAATAGAGGGGGCGAGAGAGTGTGTCCTAGGGACATTTTCACGTTAGCGATGCAAACAGTTGTCACGCTCTCGCGGCGACCATAACCAGCTCCCGCGTATCGCCGGAAGGCGGCGAAAGAACCCGCTTATCGCTATCGATGGCTGTACATATGTGTGCACGTACGTATGTGCGAAGGAGAAACACGCGCGCGCCCAGGTCAGTGAGAGAGGAGTAGAGTGTTTGCTAAGGAATATCGGATACGGCGCAGCGAGCCATAAGGAAAATAAAGGATTGAGCGTGAAAAGGTATTACCGTGTTTTCTCATTTTTCTATATATCCGGAGGTAAGTGATGAAATACGTCGTTGAAATTGATCATTTAATAAGCGCAGCTGAAACAATACTTTTAAAGCACATTTATTGTAATTCGTCCGCGATATAATCGAAAAGTGTGGTACGACCCGAATCCGAAAAACTTAGCGTTCGACATACTACGACGACCTACTCGTACGACATCTTAAAACTCGACGTCTCACCGGCACCAGTGCAAACTTCTCCGTCGCGTCCGCAACCGCATTACTGCATGCTCTGCACGCGAAGAGGGATCGCGTCGGCATATATCCCGCACTGCAGGCGCGCGTGCGTATCTTGCGCCGATACGACGCTGGAGGCAGCCAGCCGACGATTCCATTGTCTCGGCGCGCGATTTCGCCTCGAGAGCGCGGCCGCCAAGTCCAGACAATGGACGGATGAAAAAGTCCGATATATAGTGTCGCGCCAACGCCGACGACGATGACGACATTGTCCGTATCGGTGGCGTGCGACTTTCGCGCATATAATCGCGGCAGGAGCGATGCACCCGTTGTGTGTCTACACGCGCAGATGTATAGCGATGACTGGTGGGCATTGTAACAGCGAAAAAGTTGTATATGACGTGTTGTTTTATTTCTATTTATTATTGGTTATTTGTAGATTCTATTTACTTTCATTTACTTTGGTATTTAGAAAAACTAAAATTTTTCGTTTACTTTATTATAAACCATCTGTGGTACTCTATACCAATGCCTATTTGTAACTAGTTGAATGGATATAATATTACTTTTTTTTCATTCTATTCCATTATTTTTTGTAAAGCGTTATTTTTGTTTGACTATTTTTTTAAAGATATTTTAACAATACTAAAAATAATATCGAGGTTACGTTGAATATATAGTTATTTGTTTCCTCATAAAGTAGATTTATTATACCATTTAATTGCCATATCGATTTCTGTAATCAAGATTAATTAATTAAATTTAGTTCAAATACAAGAAATTTAATTACTCTGACGGTACCCGTAATAGACGAAACTTACTTGCCTAGCTACTGAGTAACTTACTACTTGTTGACAGTTCCAAGTCAATTAGCGTACTTGTGGTCAAGTTAAGATGTAAGTTATATATAATAATTTATACACAAAGTGCAAAGTTACTCTGATATTTAATAAAAATTTTTAATAATTACTAAAAGAATCAATTAAAACTTTTTCCTCTAAAATATCTAATATCTTGTGTACTTGAACGAAGAATAGTTCATTTTTGAGCTCACCATAAACCAATATCCAAAAAATCTACGCGTAATAGAAAAGTATAATGGAAGAAACCAAAGCCTTGGTCGTTTTCCGATTACCCACATCTTCCGCGCGTGTAAATCCATCAAGTCTATACCCATCACGACACATCGTTCGGTCGTTACCGTAAAGCGCGAAACAACGGGGGCCGCAAGTGGAGGCCAATAAGGCCTAGCGGCCGTCCACTCTCGCACGCCTCCCTCAGAATCTTCAATTCCGCGGGCGCACTTTCTTCCGCGCAGTTAGCCGACATGAGCGCTGCACTGCGCGCGCGCATTAACTAAGCGTTCAATCGGCATTTACGAGCGGGTATCGCGCGCGAGATGGGAAATTGAGACGCGGGCATTGCGCACGTGTGTCTAATAACGCCCCCCCTCGGATTCGCATTACGGCAAATGGAAAAGTTTTCTTACCACTTGTACGTGTAGATATCTGTACGTAGGTGGGTGTGGGTCATGCTTATACGAGGACGCCTAAACGGTGTCGCCCCCCGAGCGACGGGAGCAGCGCTGTATTTTTCCGTCGTTAACGTGTTTGAGCGACAACTGATGTGGCCCCAGTCACGCTTTCCACTCTCCGCGTGGCTCGTTTCGGGGCATAATAAGAACATTCGGTATGCAGACGGATTTAGATTTATGTCGGTAGGAAGTGATTTGTACGAGGAAGGATTTATCTTATTTACTTCACCATTTCGGAGTTCGCAGTTAGTATGATGTATCGAGTTGATTTATACTTAATCTAGACGATTGTAGGTATAATTTTCGATCGTTTCTTTTATTTAAACCTTGTGTCCTCGGATGTCATAAAATATATCCAAACTAAATGTAACCCGAGAAACTATTTTGATAGTTGTCCATTAGGCCGTCAAGATATAGCTGTACATATGCCGAGGGATAAAGGATCTAATGGCAGTGCGTGTGTTTGACTAATTTTCCATCGCGCGTGACACGCGACTGTAAGTTTTTTCCGGGTAATTTCCGGCAGTTTTTGACTATACATAAACACTACGTTAATTTTATAGGTAGTGTATAAGTTTCCTTATTTTTGAGCTGATATCCGAGAAGCATTTAAACACAGATAATTTTTGTCGTCGGCTTATGTTGACGGTATTGTGTTATTAATGATTCTTGAATAAACATTCGCACATTCAATATATGCTATATTCAACACGGGTTATTCTGATTTCACAATATAGAGGCAATCACTACGCAATAGCGTTTGTACTGACGTATGCAATAAACATTTTAGCAATTCTAACATAATAGAAATTAGAGTTCCCTGTATTATCAAATCACATTATAAGCGCTCATTCGTTTACAAACAGCGACGCACATTCGAAATAGCTAAAATTACGCACAATCTCGTCCCCAGCGACCCGCGTGCAAATAACGACAAATTCGCGGAAACTCGAAAACAGAAAAGCCGGCCCCTCCCTCTCTCTACATTCGCATTTTCGAAAATATTCACGCCAAGGGCCACGTCACACGCTCGAATGGGGTTAAACGAAGGGCTCGGCCTCGATATATACAATCTCACCGGCTGCGCTCCTGCAAAACGTTCCTGCATATCCGACCCTCTCCCCGTGTACACGCATATATATAGATACACCCACGCACACTTACGCGCACGCGTACACAGCCAGCGGGGAGCTGTGTGGTGTGCCTTTGGATTTCACGGCAGCAGCCTCTAATTTCGTTTGCTCGAGACAAACAATTCAGTTACCGGGCATATAATTGTCCGTAATTCGATCCTCTAACGCGGTTCGAGGCTCGCACGCGCCCGCGCCGGGGCAAAAACTCTCGGGGCGCAGGACGTACGTATACGAACGGTAGCGGAGAGAGCAAGCGGCCGGGCTTAATTGAATGCGCTAATTAAGGCTGCGATTGAAATCGCGAACGATGCCTCGCCCCTCTCTCGCGCCCTCGTGTGCGTTTGACTCTCTTTTTTTTGCCCCGCGACACGTGGACCCCGAGATATTTTTTGTTCTTCCCTTTGGAGTGAACTTTTTTAGGGGCTGTGAGCGTTCTTGAAAGCATATTTTTACGGATTAGTGTTGAAAGTATCAAGTTTGGTGCGTGACATATAGAGATATGGGGATTGTTTGTTATGTACAACGATATATTTTTAAAATGAACCAGTGATAATGTTTTTTTTCTGATTAAACTGACTTGAATCAAGTGAAATTTTAATCACGTTGGATTAACTGGAATTCGCTAAAAACTATTTTAAAAGTTGAACAGTACACAGATAAAATTATCGGGAATACCGAGAGTCTTTCTGGAATTTAAAACGATTAACATTCTTAGCTTCAAATTAAAACTAAACTTTTTTGATCGATAAACTAAGCTTTTTACTGATTTTCATCTCACATTATTATGTAGCTAATATCCTATATAGTTGTTAACAACATTTTATTTACGAATAGAAACTGACATGGACATCATAGCTATATAATGTGACGAATGTCATATATCACGTATATGATAATCTTTTTAATTGGGTTTCATTCAACGAAAAATGATTTCCGACACCAGACGCAAAGAAACGGTCGATAAAAAAATACGTGTACGCGCAACAGAGCCGAAATTGAAATTCAACCGAATGGGTTCTTATTTCGTTGCGCGTATACATAACGGCGAGGCTTCTTCCGAGCAAACGAAAAAAAAAACCACGTACGCACCCCGCCTCGACCACCGGCTCGCCGATACAGCGTGACTCTCGAATTTTCCGCTCGATTTGGCGGGGAAAAAAGGTCCGGGCGTCGGCATAGGCGGAAAACGTTAAGTACCGCCGTAAAACCGCCGAAAAAATTGAAAGACCGATTTCACGCGAATCGTCCTTCTCCCCCGTGTACACGTATACACGCACACACGTAATACAGCGCGCGACACTTGTGTGAAAAGTTGATTTTCTCCTCGTGTAACCTTTTCACCCTCGCTTCGCTCGGACGCTAACAGTCACACGAGAAGAAAATCAAATTGTCGCATTAGTATCGAAATGTACTATTTTGCCAGCACGTCACGCGTCTCCCCGCCGCAAAATAACGAAATTCTTCTCGTAATAAGGAGAGCGAAGGAGGGAGAAGATGCGCTAGAGTATATATACCTACACCCAAGCCGCCGGAAGTATATAATATATATACGAGGAGGGAGGGTTTCCCCGTACGAGCGCGCACGGCAACGCGAGACTTTTCATACCTTTTTCACTTCATAAATTTAATCGGCTCCGAGTTTATTGGATTCGGGGTTCTGCCATGCCCCCGCCCCCCCCCCCC
>JAPYZO010003149.1:13229-33116 GCA_030522905.1 Torymus flavipes
CCCCCCGCCGACTGCTTCTCACTTCCTCCGTCTTGGCGTCTCTCCTCGTGCGCACACCTATATATATATACATATACAGCCCGCACGCGAGTGTGCGCGTCTCGCCCCGGCGCTAGGAGCTATTAAGAAAAGAATTTTTATAGAGCGTGATAGAAATATCTGGCCTGCGCGCGCGACCCCCGTAGATCACTCGACCTTACGTCTTTGCTCTCTCTCTTTTGTTCTTCTTCAGTCGGCCCTTCGGGCTTCGATTTCCGATTAAAAGCGTACGTGCACTCACCGATGTGTGTATTAGTTTCGATTTTTTTCCCTATCGAGGTACACGCTTTAGTCTATTGAATGTTTATGCTCCACTTTCAAGCTATTCGATACTATACAAAAAAGTTTAATAAGGTTTATCAGGTACTGTCTGTAATTAAATTTTTATAGCTAAGAGCATGTACTTATTTCATTATGTAAAGAAACGCGACCACCTTGAGGTTTTAAAATTCACGAAAGCTCTCGCAGTAACAGTCAGAAAAGTCATAGACTCGCGCGCGTGAGCGGTTCGGCTACATAATATTTCTATTAGGAAGAGGATACCTTGAAATGACTGTAATACGAAGAGACGATTGGAAAGTGTCTGAGGCGACTCTGGCGAAGAAAGTAGTTTTCCCGATTAATTGCTATCTTTAGGCGGGAACGACGTCGTCGTCGTCGGTGGCGGCGGCGGCGGCGTCTCGCATTACAGCGCGAGAGAACGGCCATTACGGGCCAGGGCAAACGGAAAATTGGATTTTTAATTTGTCCCCTCCATCGGCCCCTCGCGGCAAATTAAGTAAACGCCCTTCGCGCGCCAGAGAAAAAGAGTTAATCGAGAGGGCGCCGATCGAGCAGGAAGCCAGCGCCGAATTGCTTATCACTTCTGGCGCTAACACTGCTTGGCAAATCGCCGCAGCTGCTTCCCGTATATTGCCGGATGAGGGGATAAAAAACTGTGTTGATTCCTGTTTATGCTGCGCTGACGAAGCAGAGGTGGCTGCTGAATTTGCGCGCGGTTTGCCGCTGAAGTATCGGAAGCTCATTACGGCGTTGAATTGTGGTTTAAATATTTTTTTTTTTCTTAATTTAATTACTTTTTTCTATGTATGGTGCCTTGTATAAGTTTCTAATGAAAGTAAAATGGTTCGAGATTCCATTGCAATGTATGAATCCTTTATAGTTTGTTTTTTAGACCCTTTTAAGTTAATGATTTTTATACAAAAAATGTGTATGTTATTTGTAAAACGTCAGCATGCGAAATCGGTTTCGTTTCTGACACGAATTATAAATATTTTAAGGGCTTACTAGTAATTGACATCCGATGTTCTAATTAAAGTTTGTAAATTATATGGGAATATTAGTTTCAAAAAATTGTTTACGCGTTTGCTTGCTTTGATTGAATGTGCGAGCTTTACTAGAAATTTGATAATAAAATTCTATTATTTTATCTAACAACAATAGAGAAAACATATAAAGGGATTATTTGATCCCACAAAAAGTTTTATTAATTGACATCAAACACATTTTCATATTATTCACTTGTCGATGTGTTTCATTTTAATTAAACTTATATTCAAACAAAATAGAATAAAATAATTGGACGCTTTCATATTATTTACCGTTCATATTACCTCGTATTAACGAGCTTTTAATATCTATATCCGATGCAAAAAATAACTTCGTTAATACAAAAGAAATGTTCAATTGTATACATAGTTGATTTAAAAATATTGATGAAAAATTCTAATTACATTGAAGAAAATCTTGCGTATCAAGAGTTGTATCTCTCGGTTCGTCAGACTGACAAGATTTTCCTTTCTCACTGTAAATCAGTTTCCGCAAGCGCGACCAGTAGCGTCTTTTTCCTTTCGATTCCCCTCCCTCTCTCGTTCGCTCTCCTGTTCACCCCCTCGAGTAATCGAGAGACTCTCCAAGTGGATCTTTTCCTCTCTCACTCTCGAAGTTTCCCTCCTTCCGCGCGCATAAGCAGTGATTTCGAGCGCGTGCGGCTCTCTCTCTGGTAATTTCCAAGTTTGAACTTTGCTCGAACCGGTAGATTAACGCTCAGGCTCTCTCTCTCACTCGCGCGCGGCGTGCGTTTATTTTCTGGGAGGAGCGCGAGCGTTGGAGAGAAGGATGATGATGGGGGATGGGGAGAGGCGGAATCTTTGTGCGTGCTGCGCACGGAGAAAAAGCAATCTGATATTCCTACAATCGTCTGTTTGCACATCCGTGCGCGCACACGCGCGCAGTGTATATTTGGCAGGAGGCGTAGTATACTTTTGTACGTCAAACGCCTCCCTTTCGACCGCTGAATCTTTCATGGGAGGAGATGTGCTATTGAAATAACGGATTTCAGTTCAGTTACAACGATAAATTGGACGAGATAACAGTGACTTGATCTACTGAATTTAATGCAATAATGGTAAAGATTTCACAAATTAAAAAAATGGGTGTATTAATTTTTGATAATCTTATTTTCTGTATATGTCAATTTTCGTAGGTTTTTTTACAGGCAATTCTGAACCAAAAAAGTAATTCAATAGTCAGAATTAATAATTGGAGCATATTTGCATTGTTTAATTAACATATTTAATTAATCCTTCTGTCTGATACCCTGGTAGAAATTGAAAATTAATTAGTGCTTGACTAACATCTGGCTACAAATGTCTAGTTTTCTCGATTTACACTTGGCTATTATATGTAAATTCAAATTTCGTCAACAATACACTTTGATATAAAGAACACGTTATACTTCCACATCAAACATGCTGTACATCCTGCCACCCACCAATCTCCCCAAAGCCCATCCGAGCTCTTCTTTTTGATAAAAAAAAGCTAGCAAAATAAACACCATAATAAAGTAAACACATACGGCGGCTCTCCCTCTCTGGCTGCAATGAAAAATTCACTGGCTCCGAGCTGCGCTGCATCCGGCCGAACGAGCTGTCTATTCGATTAGCATCGGGGCTTTCGATCTTCCCTCGGACCCTCGCCCCCGCGCTCGTAATTCTCCGAATGTGGGTCGTGCGCGTGCAAAACACACGGTAGTAGCGGCGGCACGCGCCGTAATCGGTCTGTGGGGAGCGCGCGGAAAATGGAATCGCGCGATGGAAAACTGGCCATAGATCTCGGGCAGCGAGCTGTCCGATTAAGTATTAGGATGTGTCTGGGCAGAGGCGGCTGGTAGTTTTTGAATTGTGGTGTGTTGAACGGTTGGGAAGGCGAGTGTAAAATGCTTTGAAGTTTAGTGAGGGAAAACTAGTAAATTTTAACGAGATTATTACATAAAAAGAGCGAAAAAGAAGTCGTAGATTTTGTTTATGAAAAGTATTTTTCAGTACTCTATTTTGAATTTTCATAAAACATTTTTCCTATTTATATATTATAATTATTTCCCGTAGATGGTACTATATTAAAAAATAAACTCATTCAAAACACCATTTCTCTTCCTAATATATCAAAAATTCATTGTAAAAATATCATTTTTTGTTTAAAAAAAATTTTTAAATAAGAGCTACGTGCAATATTTAACATCATGCTGTATTTTTAAGTACCATTCCTCTCATTAATCAAATTACAAGAGTACAATAGCATTATTTTAAACAATTTTTTATCTTTCATAATTAAACATTTTTCATCAACAAAACCTCAGCATCATTTATTTATATTTCTTTGTATATTGAAGCTTTGAAAAAGGACGCATTAACCGCAAATTAAACAGTCTTTTGATAATATTTATTAAACGGATTTTCCACGCGAGAGCAAAAACTTTCCTTCTACGCGCTCATCTCGACACTTGCGCGCGCATCGCGATTGTTATTTTTAATTAACGATCTCTGTTGTCTTTCGATAATGTGTACATTTTATTTATTCGTTTATAGAATTCCGAATCGGATATTGATCGAGCGTATGTGCGGATGCGTTCAGTGAGACGTATGTTTGCGCAAGCGAATATTTTATTACGTTATTTTCACATAAAATTAAATAAATACGAGTTTTTCAGATAAACAATCGCGAAGAGGTGAACGCGACTCGCGTCAGACATCCGCGCGCACTCTACAAAGGGTACACGCGCGAGCGTTCGTCGCATTCTACGCAGATAAATTGATATTAAAACATCATTTCCTCAGCTCGCGACGAATATCAGATTACCGGCTTTGATTTACGCGTAAGCTGTATAACACGCTAGCGACGCGTCACTTGAATAAATCAGAGATAAGCATCTACATCTATATATATATATACATGTTTTTATTGTTAAAAAGTTATTCGAACGGTAATAAAATCCAGTCGGCCCCTTGAGTACGCGTGTATACCAGCATTACTGATATACTATACTACATACAACCAGCAGGCTGGGATAGCGTATACACGCTCCTCCTCCCCAATTCTCGTATCGACGTGTACCAGGCGGGCGGCGAAATTTATGAAAGAATAATTCTACCCTCGCACTCTCACATATGCATCGCATATTGATTTTCCCGGCCGAGGGAGAAGGGGAATACGCACGTGTCTGCGTGTAGACATACACATAGGCGCGCGGCCGAAAGCAAATTGCCTATGGGCTTGCAGTGAAGATTCCTAAATAAATAAGTGCCACCCTACTAAGCACCCCGAGACTATATTATATACGATCGCTTTATCTTCCTAGCTCTGATCTCTCTTTCTCGTTTTCATTCCTCGTCTTGTTGGTTTATCATTCTTTTACTTGCTCTTGCCTCGTTATCTCTTTGGAATATTACTTTTCCGGCAGAGGCGAATAATTTAGCCTGATCACGTTTTTATTTCGAATATCATTGCTTATACGTTAGAATTATTTTTCTACTATACCCTCGTTCAATTGATTGGTGATTCTGACGCTTGACTGCATCTTGAAATAACAAGGATATCAAATTTTAGAAGTGCGAAATGTAATTAGCTCATGAATAATACACTGCACAATGCACGTATTGTATCGGATGGCGTTTTATGCACTTCTTTCCATAAACAACTGTCGGCTGTTAAAAGCGAAAATAACGATTTTAACTTAAATCATATACGTGAAACGTAAAATGTACTTTCATCCGCCGACTACATTTTCATTTCATTCCTGCTTCATAATAATTTGAATCCAAACACACATGTTTCCAGTATTATTTTACAATTACGAAAGCTTGGAAACTTTCGCGTGCGTCACGAATGTCTTTCATTATTCCTCGGTGTTTACATTGAAAATTAAAAGTACTATCCGAAGTTTAATATTTTAGAGCATTGAAACCTTGCCGACATATTTAGTTGATCTAAAAATGAACGCTTATTTTTACACCGAAAATTCATCGTCCAAATCTTTATAATTGAAAAGCGATGATTAAACCTTGAATATTCTAGACCATATTCAGCAGTCAAAGAAACATTTTTCCAATCCAACAATCAGAAAAACGCGCCGTTTCACATGGTTACCAGTGAGCTTTCAGATTCCAATCAATGTTACATGAACCTCCGTTACACCCTCAATCACCGGGGGGGTACCCCAGTCAGAATATATCTATTAACTTAATAAGAACGCTACTGTCGACCAGCGGGAAACCCGACACCTCAAACTCTCCCCCTGTCTGTATACGAAATATTAATTCTCTCCTTCCGACAAACAAGCTACACGCGGCGAGCCTCACGCGACTCCGTCATCTCCGTATGTACACTCGGACTTGTGCGCTCCGTCAATGGCAGGATAGATGGGTCGGCGCATGGGTCGTGCGCCTTGGGAGCCATGCATCAGGCCGCGCATTACCCAACTATCGGCTTACTCTCTTAGGTGTAAATAACGGAGAATTTACACGAACGTCTCTTTTCTCTCCCGCAGGGTTATATCCTCGAACCCTCGCCCTCGACGGGCTTGGGCAAACTTTCGTTCCCTGTCGCACGCGCCTCTTTCTCAAATCGCTGCCTCCGCACAATGTATATACCTATATATACGTGGCGTGTATACACTGTTATTGGTGTGTAGACGCGCGCTGGCAGGCGACGAGGCGGAAGGCGCACAAAGTTGCGAGATAGACTTTTCGGGATTATTGTTTGCTTTGGAGATGGGAGTTGAAAGTCAAGGGATGCGCTGATTTTACATTACAAGGGAGATTCGTCATGGAATGAATGAAATACATATACGCCTCTTATTAAAAGGATTCATTGAATTGTTATTTTGATTCTTGCTATCATTTATGTAATCCTGATCAGCCCATCTATGCGAAACCAAAACCCATATGTATACCTATACTAGGTGAGAGTCATCGCCCTTCGCGCATTTTATCACCTTCGACGTTGTAAATCGTGCGTGACAGGAGAGCCGCGTGCGCTTCGATTGTATAGCTACGGTCATGCGATTTCCTGTTTCCGTGCGAGCGAGAACGGCGTTGCGCATCTTGACGAATTATTGCGCGCGATGCACGCGAGGCGTGCCAGGTGTAACTCACCTTTTACCAAGCTTTACTTCGCTGTCTTCATTCAGTTTTTAAAGTTTCCATACATAGTTTAATACCATAATTCCATAAGATTGTGTATTAAATGGTTGTTATTGGCAAGTAGTTACAATGCGCCTCTTGACTGCATTTGACGTTTACGATTGAAAAGGTTTGAAAGTAATTTAATTTTAATATCGATGTGAAATAAACACTTGATATAAAGAATTCAAATAAATCCATAATAAAAAAAGTCATATATAATGTAAAATTTATTGAATTATTCTAGTTGCCTCATATAATCGGTGGTTCTTTCAATCCCGAAATTCATTACTCCAGTCATTAAATTTCTCTGTATTCCGTATCAAGATTTATGGGACTTTATTAATGTTTCATTTTATGACAGCCCCTCCGTTTATGCGATCCCCGAAGCCTTAAACTTTAGAGTGTGAAGCGAATGAAGGTGCAGCCGATCGAAATATAAAATTATTCAACTGCGTCAAAAGTTCAATTTCAACACTGACCGCGTCCTTTACGAGGTCCGAGGAAACCGCCATTTCAAAATTTAATAACAAACTCAATACCCGCTGATTTTCAGCGCACACGGTCACTAAATTTTTTCAAATCTCATTGTAATAATCCACCTCCGCTCGCGCGTTAATAGTCCGAAAAGTATAAGTAACATCGGCCGGAAAGTAGCGTTCCACCAGACTCTCTCTCTCTCTCCCACCAGCAGCTAATATTCGCACTGAAACAATACACCGGGAATAATTACCGGCTCGCGGCGCTCGTATCATTAACTCGCCTCCCTCTCGGCTGTGACGAAAAAAAGGAGAAGAGTGAGCGCGGGCAAGGGCCAATTACCATAATTTATGCGAATCGCTAATTTCCAATTCCGTGCGGTACAGAAGAAGGCCAATAAAACGGTCGGCGGGGGATAAAAAGGCACGCGCGAGCTACTGCAGGAGAGCGTGACTCGCGCTTTATTGTTTGCCCTCTCGCGCTTTTACGAATGCCGAGTGCGCGGACCAAATGACGCGTAATCCCATTCACTCGCGTATAAATACGGATATGGAGAGGGCAGATTTTTTCCCCAAGTTCAAGTGCACTCTCTGCAGATGGCTCTGTAAAACCCAACTCGTTTGTTGATTCGTATAGGAGGTTATTTTTCAGGATTAGTGATGATTCTCTAATCTGTTTATTGTTTTTTAATGTTTTCGAATATCGCAGCATCCAATTTCGCGAAAAGCGTGGTGACTCTTCTTTACCAAAATTGATATTCAAAATACTTAATAAACGTGTATTAATTTTCGTATTATCTGTAATTTAAACAATGAAATTATAATACCTTACTTATTTCAATAAAATATAGAGTCATTTAATATTAATCTGCGCATAAATCTGATAATTAATAATTGAAAACAATTGAAGCGGTAAATTCATAAATTATCAACGTTAATTATACCTCATAAATAAATTATGAAAATTTTTGCAAATACCTCGCGTTCAATCAATAATTTCATCGGGTCTTCATCCCTCTTTCTCTCTTCACATCTCGTAACACAGTAGCCCCACCCACATATGCGATCTATAACGCGATGGTGAAAAAAAACACATGCTCGAATTGAGCCGATATGCAGGGGCAAGGGAGTTTAATTTAACGGGCCAAAGACGAAAGCGGGCATATATCATCGGCACGTTGACAGGGACATCAGCCGAAAGATCGACTGCTTTACGAGTCCGAGGCAGGAGCTCCTTCGATTAAGCTCCCCTTGAACGGCCGAACGGCAAGAAATACCGCAAGAGCGGCAGCTTGCGAGCGCGTAAACAGCCGCACGTCGCGAAACTGCGAGCGTTCGGATACTTACGTCTCTCTTCGGTGCAATATTATATAGCTCGTGTGCCCATAGGCACATGCTGGATATGCTGTTAATTCGAATAGTTTAGCGTTATCGCAAGGGACTAATGGGAAACCATGAATAGTATAGGGTTCAATAAAAATTAAATTCTGAAGTGAAAAATAATTTATTGCTCCCTACAATAACAATATCATCAAAAATGGACTATTTCGTAGTAGGAGTGATCAATTTTAGTTTATTTACTATGTTGTTCTGAATAATACCTATGCGAAAGTTTTTAATAATGATGATAATAATGAATTATTTGTTATACGCATAATTTAATAGAAATCATTCAACCATGATTTTATGTTTATTTAATGGAATGTTATAGTCATTTTAATAAATAATGCTATACCCAAATGATATGCTCATGTTTGATTTTCCTACAAATGAAATAATATTTCATGTTTATAATATGGATTTTATTTAAACATACGTATGCCATTTAAGTATCGCAACTCTGTGGAATAATTACATGTACCGACGTTGCTACTGTAATTAAAAATTGTACTTTACAAATGGACAATTTTTCAGTGATACCTAAATTACGTTCGGTTTTATACATACATTTAATTACATTTAATCATTCTGGAGAGTATAATATATGATTTACGTGAAACATATTAATCCATTTTTAATTTATAATAAAACTTTTCCCTGTATTATCTCCGCCCATATAACAAAGTTAATTAAAAACTATCTATAACAATGTTAATTATAGTAATGCTTTTCGTGTTTATTTAATAATCCTTTCTTCAAAGTACAAAAGCTATTTGAAGTAAAAAGATCCTTTCTTTAATAAAAAGCAAATTAGACTTTCTATTGTTAGTCTTGCTCCATTCTTTTAAAAATACGCCCCCTTTCTTATAATACACTACACAAATCTTGTAAAGGCCACAAAGCTCCTTGAAAAGTTGAATTTTAATTTATTCACTCGTTCACAAAAGCAAGTGTAGCCCCGATGAAATAATAATTCCTCAGCTCCTTAAATATAACGAAAGCTCGCGTCTAAAAACCGTAATCACCATCCAAATCTCGCCAGCCTTGAATAAACCGTGCTTCTTTGTAACCCGCTTAAGAAATCATCAAAGTAAAAACGATCCTCGCTTTCCTCACCTCTAGAGAAAACTCTCCCACGCCCGCGCAATTAGCGATCACGCGCGCGAGTGCAGTACAGCAGCTGATAATTCAGGCATTAGCGTCGGGCTGCAGGGGTATAAGCAGGGAAAACCGCGGGCGTAGGCATTAAGCCCGAGACCTTCGAGACGTATAAACCCAAGATTCTCTCCTTCTCTTTTGCTCGCTGTATCCGCTTAAAGTCGCATGATCGCTAACTTGTGCGCCGAGTCTAATACAGCATTAATAACGCGTTAATGCCGCGCGCGGAGACGGCCGCAAAAGGAATCGCGCCGGTGCCGTGATAATTCGGAGGTGAGCAAAACGGGACAACCTGCGACAAATCTTTATAGAGAGTCGCGGATTTCCTACTTTTTTCTGCTTTTGGAAATGGAAACGTTTCTATGAAGGTTGAGAGCTGAATGTTTCAGATTTATATGTATGTATTTGTCGAAAATTAAAAACGTTTAGAGTTTTCATTGATTTGCGCATTTTTGTAGCCAGAATGAATAACAGATTAGTTATAGGCAATATTAGTTTGTAATATTTATATTGTGTAAATTGTATAATACATACACTGATGGATATTATTTTTTAAAACCAAGTTTAATGCATTCATAATATCTCCTTTGCTTGCATAATATTTAGCTCACAGAAAAATCTTTTTCTCACCCTTTCGACAATAATCTCTAATAAATAAAATATGAATATTCGTTGAATTCATTGTGAGCTTTATATTTTTGTAAAACAAGATCTGTCAGAAACATAATTAATCATTTAATGTATACAGAAATGAATAAAAGTAATGTTAATTAATTCAGCGAATGTGTTATCCTGGTTTCTCTGGCACATTGTTTGCATCGCCACACATATTGCATTTATAAAATTAGAATGTGTGTTGCGCTAATAACGCAGAGTTACTTGCGAACAATGTTATAATTACGAAAAAGCAAACGAAATGTAGCAAAATATTTTACTTCACGGAACTTAATTAACCCTTTTCACATTGAAAAATTCGGAGTAAATACTTTCTTGCGGGATGTGTGCTTGAGATGACAAACATATTTCGTTTTACATCGCTCTTGAAAATTAAGAGTTTTATTAAATTCATTACATTACAGAGTAATTTGAAAAGAGTACATACTCGTGTAAAATCTAATTTAGTCGTAGAAAGAGAAATTGGGATTTCTATATCATTTAGAATAAGCGAAAACCCCAAGCGGAAACAACAATGAAAATGTAATTCATTTAATATTATTATTTCTCAATATAAGTGTGTACATAGATGAATTTTCTTGGTTAATTATTTTAAAATATAATAAACTCATCACAATCGTGAAAACGATCATAAAGTAAAATAACTCGTACTTTACGTAAATAAAGCTAAGTTGTATTTTTCTCTTGTATGTTTCAGGTAAGCAAAGCTCGTCGCTACATATCCGCAAACAGCCGAGAGCGCCTTGCGATCTCCGGCGCATTAACATCCCCGTGAAATTCGGGTAAGTTACTCCGCCCCGCTCCTTCTCCTCGGGATTAAGTAGGTAAACTATAGCATATCCCTTCCCCTCAGCCGAAGGATCACGCGCAAGATTCAAAGTCGTCGAAGTCGCCGAGCTCGTAAATCAAGCGCAAGTTTTCGGTACGATTGCCGCCGATGATCGCCTCTCTCTCTATGTTTACCCCCCACTTCGGTTTTCCCTAATTAATGCCCCCGGCGAAGTTGCGTCGCGCAGTTTCACTATATCACGCGACACGGGCGCAAGCAAGCGCCAAGTCGCTCGGCGCGCCATCCATCCTCAAGCCGCTGAAGCACGGCGCGCCACTGGCTTTTTAATCGACTCGACGGAGAAGGAGAGAGCCAGAGAGCGAGGGAGTATAGGGACAGAGCAAGAAAGAGAGATGATAAAGAGACTTTTCGCCGCGAGAGCGGGGATTTTGATTCGGTCTAATATTTACTCGCTGCGCCGGAGAAGATTTCCCGGGATTTTTGCAAAGAGTCATTTCGTCGCTTTAATTCGGATGTATTATTCGTGGGGGGTTCCGGGTAACGTCATACGTTTCGATTTTTTTTTCCATTTATATACAAAAATAAACACGTTTCGCGATAAAGCACAGCGTAATTGTATCCTAATGGACGGAATTGTTATATTTTTACTCGGATAAACGAAAGCGTATACGTATTAAATACAAATGAAATTACCTTTGAAATTCTCTGTAATGCAATGTCTTGTATACGTTTCAGGATTAAAATGCATCGGCTATTTTAAATTATACCGTGTAAACAGCTAATTGGAATTTTTAGAAGATTAAATGTCAATAAGAATTGACGATTTTAATCTCAAATTTACGCTCGACAAATGTTTTAATTAAACATTTAATGAGTATCTTTTTGAAAATTGGATTTTTATCTAAAAAAACGTTACTTTTTTTATTATTAAGTTATTAATATGCTGCCATGATCATAAATTTCGCTTTTATTACTTTGGTTCTTCTACTCTTGTAAACTGTTTTAAACAAGAACTTAAATTATTCGATTCATTTTCTCCTTTTAACTATGAAGCTCCGAATTTTACATAAGATTTTCATACTATGATCAGACTATGGATGATGAAATATCCCGCAATTAGAATTATTGAAATTTAAAGAATCACAATACTTAATAAAACACATATCTAAAAGTTTTTTTACCTCATCCTTCCTCTACCTATTTATAATTACTCTAAAATCCAAAAATATGATTACCCGCCAACCGAATCATACAAAATTTTCACGCTACCAGCAGCT
The DNA here is from genome assembly GCA_030522905.1 of Torymus flavipes. Lineage (NCBI taxonomy): Eukaryota > Metazoa > Arthropoda > Insecta > Hymenoptera > Torymidae > Torymus > Torymus flavipes. The sequence continues at coordinate 25,486 of JAPYZO010003149.1, forward strand.
AAAACCGTACGTCCTCTCGACAAATTCTTCACACTTCCGCGCAACCAAACAAGAATAACCGCAGCGCAGCTCCGGCAAAGCCAGCATATAACGACGTATGTAAAATTAAGTTACTCTGTCTGCTGCTGGTTCTCTCTCTCTCCCTCTCTTGGCCCTTTCCCCCCCTAGCCCACGCCTGACAAATGAAGTGGACCGACTAGTGCGGCGCGTATAACGAGCTGCACGCGCGGAGTCAGTCGTGCGACGCGAACAGATCGAAAGGTCGGTCTCATTGAGGGGAGTGGCAACGAAATTCTCGACCTAATCTTTCACGAAATTTCATTTTCTGAATGATTCGAAAGAGAGCGGGCGCGCGTGTGTGTATGCTCGTGAAGTGATTGCAAGATGGATTTTGGGTTATTGTGGTTCCGGCGCCGCGGAGTGATGAAGTTGTCACTCTGATAATGGATTATGTTTTCGAGAGATTTGGTATATAAAATGTGCGGGGCTACGAAAGCGTTGATTTACTTCGTATTCAAAATCGTGAATGTAAGGGTATTAATCTTGTTCATCCTGACGTGTATTTAAATATGATGTAGTATTACATACCCCGAAATGTTAATAAAAACATTTATTTAATATGAAATAAAATAAACTTTACATTTAGATGAATGCTGTTTTACTAATGTTTTCCAATTTTCATTATTCCACAAGAATTCACATTTGTTCAGTACCACACATCCTCACGTGTAGATAAAGATCAAAAATAATAATTATTTGTTTACTCAGATTTTATTGTGTCTAAATTGTGTGTAAATATTGAAGTAAACAATCATTCTGACATTTCCTTAATTACGACTGAAAAAGAACCAAGCTTTTATGTAGCACGAAGGAGCCAGGCACCTCTTATAACATTTGAATTGCATATACAGTAGTAGCAGCGTGATACGCGCACTTTGCGGTGACAGTCTATTGAAATGAGCATTTGTCAACCTAATGCGGAGTAAGTCACACTCGGCGCGCTGTTGGGAATAGACGCGCGAACAAAGTTAAAAATAGTCGGGGCGAGATATCAGGGTGAAAAAGTATGAGGCATGCGTTCTCATCTTTCAAGGAAATCGCGAGCGAGCCGGCAGCACGCGAGAGAGCCGCATAATAGTGAAAGCTCTATTTTCCCCCTCTCGCAATCTTATTGTAGGGGAAAAAGACTGACATGCCTATTTGTCTATCTCTCCCGTTCTCTCCCTTTTTCTTCCGTGTGCATACTTACACACCTCTTTTGCTTCTTCCCCTTTCATAGTTATTCGTGCCTTATCTCTTTCGTCCTTTTGGTTACGGTTTATTTGACTTTTTTTTAAGAGTAGCTCCATGCGTAATTATCCAAATACAGAACGTTACGAGCCCATAAACAATTGACATTTTTAATACTTTGAACAACAAGTATAATGATAATAAACTATATCAAATTAAAATTGTCATCCTTTTCCGAAAATTCATTTTTTAATTTACATATTTTCGTTCAACTAAAATTAGCTAATGACTCTTTTTCAAATAGCAAAACATATAATATCCCATGTTCAGTAATATTGAAACTACAAATATAACAAAATATTAATCTATATTGACACAGCATATGTATTTAAAAAAATTTTCATCGTCTTTGAGTACTTATTTCGTCTGTTTACCCAGGATTTATCATAAAACACTCGTAATATCTGTGTAAACTGCTTAAAGCCCAAGTCAAAGATGCACAGAAATTTGAATAACTCTTACGGAAAATTATACATGCGCCCCATAAAGATTATCATCTTTACATCAATAAGAAGATATTAGACTTAGGATAATCGCCTTATCCTCTGGGAAAGCAAATTTCCCAGCTCTCGGGTCACTCTTTCTCTCTCTCCCTCTCGCTCTCTTCATCCCCCGCCGCATCAAACCACCCGCCGCCTCTTAAAGATAAAAGGCGTATAGGCGAGTGCAGAAGGAGCAGACGACGGTGCATAAGAACTGACGTGTCCCACGTATAGCGCGTGCGAGAAAGAGAAATTATTAATCTTTCGCCAGGAAAAGGTTCAAAAGGGCGACAGAAGAAATGTGCGAGGATAGAGCTGATGAAGCGAGAAACGTGGAAAATTGCTAGCTGGCCGTTGGCTGAAAATGGCAAAAAGGCGCGCGTGCGGGAGGGAAGAGTTGGTCTGAGTAAGATTATGAAGGGTAAAAGAGAAAATGAGCGGGGATGGAGTGAGTCTGCAGAGAAGAGCGAGGCATTTTAAATGTTCATTCTTTACTTGAAGAAAAAGAACGTATGCATACGCGAAGTTGACGGTGGAGTAGAAAATTGATAAGTTCTGGTCTTGTCAAAAATTCACTCTCTTGGAAAATGTAATATTTGTAAATTCAAACATATACGTTTCTAAAAAAACACACAGAGAAATATGTTATTAAGTTTCTTTAGGGCTACATACGTGATCTATCAGCCAAGTAACACAGCTCTGAGTTCTATTAAGACATGGGGTTATAGGTGTTCACAATAATATAACTATATAGAGATATTGTAAAGGAAAATAACGGATTTTTTGATTCTACGAAACTATATGGTGAATGATTTTGAATGTATTTGGAATATGTAAAACTACGAAGTGTAATATAAACTCCTACGATATATTCAGTTACACTATGATGCTAGATGCAGCGCAGCAAACATAAGTTTTCATTTTTTCTGTCACTGCAGTTGAAACGTTATGCTGCAAGAGGATAAAAGTGTAAGTTTTGATATTTTGTTTGAAAAAAAGCTCAACAAAATATATTTAAGTTCTAATTTCTTAATGTAATTCTGTAAAACACGTTTCACACATTTAATTTAAACCGGTCCAGTTTATGTGACTCTCCTGACTCATATTTAGTATGGTCCTAACTCAAATCCTATTTCAAATCCGCAATGTTCTCATTTGATTTAAAAAAAAAATTTGTGTCGCGCCAAGACTGACTGTTTCTACTTAAAAGTGAAAAGTGTCGTACAAGAGCAGCCTTTTTATAAATGCGTGTAATATAAAAAGTAGTAACTAAAAAGATACCCCTTCAGCAACGTATGCTACCATAAAACAATTTTCACCACTCGCCACATAACGCGGAAGCATTAAACACTATATCAGTAAAAGCTCGAGCACATTAGCAAAATAAAGGCAAAGCAAACATCGTCACGTACAGCTCAGCCGCACATCCCCCGCAACAACCTGCAGCTCTTGGACGCGCGCGCGCACTCAGCCACCTTGCGGCGAGGCTCCCTCTCTCTGTCTCCCTCAGCGCATCCTCGGCGCATCCTCGGCGCGCGCGTGCAGCTCGCAACCTGCGCGCAGGCTCGGCTCTCTCGCGTCCGCCCCCCGCCTCTTGGCCCATTGGCCCGCGGCCGCGGGGTGGGGGGAGTTGCTGGCGGCGGCCGCGGCTCGGCTGCGCGCACGCACATCACGCACGATGCGCGGGATCCGCGCTGCAGGCACGCGCTCCTCTCGCCCGGCGGAGGAGCCACCGCCGCGGCCGTCGCTGCCGCCGCCGCCGCTGGGCGAGCGCCGAGAGCGCGCCAGTTGTGTCAAGCTAGGCGATCGAGTAGGACGCTCTTCTCAGCGCCTCGGTTCCACCTCTCAACATTCACCGCTCTTCTCGCCTCCTCGATTCAACCAGCCGCCCCCTTCTCTCTCTCTTTCTATCTCTCTCTCTTCCTCTCTGTCCTCCTCTCTGTCTCCCTCCCTCGCACCCACGCACACACACGTCTTTCTATCGCTCTCTCTCGCGCGCTTGTAATACTGTCGCTTGTAATCGTCCGTGCGTGGCCGCCGCCGCACGTGTGCCTCGTATCCCCGCCGCCGCCGCCGCCGAAGGACTCGAGTCGCACCGAGAGAGAGAAAGTGAGAAGAGCGCCAAGAGAGAGGGGAACGGGATCGTCCTAGTGCGCGGACCTTTAATCCAACACACAACACACACGATTATTAGCAAATACTCGCAGCACTGCTTTCATCGCTCCCGGAGGCACCGCGCAACGCCGACAATCAGCACAACTCGTGCACGACTCTTTTGGAAAAAACGAGAGGAAACGGGGAAGAAGAAGCAAGTGCAGGCCCAAAGACAGCACTGAATACCGAAGGAAGCAGGCAGACACCTGAGAGAGTCCGACGCAACTCGTCCTCCATCTACTTTGCACTCGATCGATTCCTTTTTGCTCTCTGTCTCGTCCCTATACTCTCTCATTCTATCCTTCGATACACTAACGTGTATACATGCACACCGGGAAATCTGCAAACGAGTCTCCGAGCAGCCCGAACAATCACTAGGAAGTAAGAGAAAACCAATCGTTGTTGAAGACATTCTAGATATATATATATATATACATATTATACCAGCGAGCGCTCGATACAAAGTCGTATTGAGGCGCGAGACTAGCTTATATAAATGTGTATCACGAGAGAGGAGCAAGGGATATTATAATAGGAAAAATAACTAGCGAATTATTAACGAGTAAGACACACGTCGCCAAGGCGAGAGAAACGCGTCACGACAATCAAGTCCAGTAGTAAGAAGTGGGTCGAGTGTCCGAAGTCTGTGTAGAATATAAGGAGGAAGATACATATAATCAAAGGAGACAATCTAGGAAGAAGACCCACGACAATCATTTTAGGCGATAATACAATCGACTTAAAAATCCTTGTGATCCATGCAGCCTATTCGTATTTTTCTCCCTAAAACTTAATACGTGTTATAAACGGCAATCAACCTCTATAAACATATATATTTACTTATACACACTTATATATTGATATATATATATTATATATACAAGCAAAAAGACGGGAAAAGAACATTAAGCGTCGATTTATATATAACGTATTCCTGTACATGCATATCCAAGCACAATCAAAACAAGTGTCTCACCAGCTGTGCGCCCGAACGCGGCGAGTGACAATCATCGTCTATACACGCTAAAAACTCTATATACACCCACCCAAAAATACAAAAATATATATATACATAAACCTACTATAAAAAGCACGCATCTGATAATACGGCGAGAGCCGGCCTTCCTCTCTGTATACCTCCTATACAGATAGTCGCTTTTTCGCTCGCACTTTCGTAAGCAGACACGCCGATTCAGCAGCAGCATCAGCAGCAAGTCGATGTAACATTGCACCTCAACGCTAGCACTACTCGTTGACCTACGTCGTTTCAATTAACTATAAATCGAGAGGAGAAGATAAAGGGATAAAAAGAGACCGATGAAGGCCGAGTGAGAGAGGAAAACAGGTTCGAGCCCGGTGCATATACGGTCGGCAGCGCTTGTTTTTCCCATGCACCGCGGCAGGAGGCCCATCGGCGCCGAGGACAGTCAGTGAGAGAGAGGGGCCACTCCCACGCTAGGAGATAGCAGCAGCGAGGTTCGCAGCGGGCGGCAAACTGTGGTGGTCCGGCGAGCCATCCTTCGCGGGCGGCGTGCGCTTCCACTGGTCGCACCAGCAGCAGCAGCAGCTCCTCCAGCAGCAGGAGCTCTGGACCGCGGCCGCGCTCGGCAAGGGCTACTCCCGCTACCTGAGCGCCTGCGGCCTCGAGGAGGCCGGCTCTAGCCTCAAGGCCAAGCTCCTCCTGGGCAGGCGCGAGCCGCAGCCGGGCAGCGCCGCCGGCAGCAGCAGCAGCCGCAGCAGCAGCCAGGGCAGTTGCGCCGCTCTGCTCGGTGTCGAGGCCGCCGCGCGCGCTGCCGCAGCCGCCTCAGGCGCCACCACGTATTTTCACTCGTACTCGTTCGTGCCGGCCGCCGGTGGTGCAGGTGCGGGCGCGGCGACGGCGGCGGTGCCCCTGCCAGCGCCGCTGCAGCAGCACGCCGCGGCAGCGGCCGCAGCCACAGCAGCCGGCAACCCCGCCGCGGCGGCGGCGGCCTTCGGCCAGTTGGCCCTCGCCTCCACCGGCCACCACCACCACCAGCACCACCAGCACCACCCGCAGCACCACCACCAGCCCCACCACCAGCAGCAGCACCACCACCACCAGCACCACCAGGCCTGCGGCTTGGCCTGCTCCTGCGCCTGCAGCTGCGCGGCAAGCCTGCTCTCCGGCCAGCAGCAGCCCCACCAGCTGGGCCATCACCTGGCGTACGCCCACCACCAGCACAGAGCGGCGCTCGGCACCGCTGCCGCAACCGCCACGGTGCTTCTTCAGCCGGTAGACCGCATCAAGGACACGATGGTGAGACCTCGATTTTTTAGCCCTTCTTTCCCCCCTGTTTAGAGGTGGACCCTTTTGCTTCAGGGTACGATCCATTGATTGTAACATGTTGCCGGAAAATCCCACAGATAAACCATTTCAAAACTTCTATCAATCAAAACATGCCTTATTTTTACGACTTCCATTTCACATATGGATGGATAGAATTTTTTTAAATCTTGCGCATATGCAAAAATAATAAAAATTTTAAACTTGATGATTTTTACAACACGTGGCGCGTAGCTATAAAACTTTCATTGATAATAAAATAAAGATTACGTTTTTATGAGCCCTGAAAATATTTTTTTCATAAACATTTTTGATTACTTTGTGTGGTGTTTTGACAGATGCGAGAAATTTTTATTATTAATATTGAGTATGGATATCGCTCCATCATCTAAATCTGGACCATATGGTACTCTCTAATAAACTAAAAAAAATGCCTTACTGTATAGTTTTTTATTCATATTTTATGATCTGTAATGTCTCTACTCGAAACAAAATTGGAAATAACTAAAATTATTTTTCAATCTTATCACTGCTATAGTAATCATATAGAAGAGTTAATCTATTTTTAGTTGTTTCGATTTATGATGCAAGAACACAATTTATAATATATAATTTAATTTATTAACATTGATATATTTTGAAATACAAACGAGATCTGACTCAAATAGAATAGTTTACTATCTAGTACATTTTAGTTTGACTTTCACCCACAAGTTAGAAAGAGTATATTTTGAGATTAATAAAGTTAAATACAAATCTATTATTAACCTACAAAAGTCGCAGAATAAAGTTCCACATTTATTTTTTCTCATTTATTTTCAATTGCTATAGATACTAATAAAAAATTCCCACCAGATTTCAGGGTTAATAAACGTACATTTTTTCTCTATTATCTTTTGTATAAACTAACCTGTTATTCATAAATATATTTATAAGAAATTATGCATCCTTACACATATAAACTATATCTTAATTTTTTTTATTTCATAGTTATTTTACTATTTAAGTATTTAGCACGTGTCACAAAAAAGTGTCAAGTGGAATTTTAACGTCCTACATTTTAAAAGATTTGGGAATGATTGATATTCTGACGATCTAAACAATTAGTAAAATTTTCTCGCGTTTTGAAATTATGGCCTTAAAATTATATCGTCGGAAAAAGGAAGTCAATTTAGAGCGACAACTTCATTAATCATAAAATCTCCGATTAAAGCAAAATCCACAAAATTTTTTATAATGTGGGCAATGCATTTAGAAAATATTATTCCCCGATACAGTAGGAAACAGTGAATATTAGAAGCACGCTCGAAATGCGCGATTTTTTATAGGCAGGAAGAAGAGGCTCATTTCGTGTTTGTGTTGATAAAAATATACATTTTATAAAGAATGTAATTAACAAT
>JAPYZO010003151.1:0-21025 GCA_030522905.1 Torymus flavipes
TAATGCGCCTCTGCGGTTTTAAGAGCGGGATTGTGGTGAGAATTTTGATTTTCGTAAGGAATTTCCGTACTTTTTCGTCGTCTTGTATAGTCTAAGTGACTGTGTGTTGCATCAAATGGTTAAACGATTGTATACAATTTGTATACACTTTGTATATAATCTGTATACAATTATTTTTTTGTAAAACAAAAAATTTCTTTTTTTTTGTAAACCGATCATTGCAGTATACAAATTGTATACAGATTGTTTACAACTTGTATACAATTTGTATAGAATCATTCCTGTATACAACGGCTGTATACAATCTGTAAACAATCTGGAAAATTGTATTTCGAATAAGTAACTATAAGTGGTGGGGAAAAATATGTTTTTAATTCATGAACGCATTTATCTTTTACCTATCTTTATATACTTGAGTGAAAATCAGTTACGAGGTTTAACTATAGTATTCTAGAAACGGAAACTAAAAGCGTCATTGTTTTCAGGTATTTATGATCCACATCTTACAAATACGCTATTAAAAACGCAGATTAAAAATTCAATTTGTTCTCGTGTTTCCTCTCTTATGTAAGATAATAGATATTAAACCGAGCGTATCGTTAACAACTTAAGTCCCACAAAAATGCACAACCACACCATTGTTCAATCAAATCAGATAATTGTTCAACACGGATGTGCCGCGAATTAAACAATCCCGAAATCGTGATTAAAAAACACGATATGACACCAATCCTCCAACATACACTTTCACCTGTTCTCTTCTCAAACCCATCGCACCAGAAAAGAACGGAAGGACAGCTGTATACATACGTAACAGAAATAAAATGATAAGATGAGCGTAAACTGTGTAATTTTTAAAAGTCAAGATAAACCAGAAGTGATTGCCAGTACACGGGAATTGATCAGATTCGGAAATAAACTATAGAAGTCATCAGTGATGACCAAAAATGTAACAGCCACGACAGAACGTAGACCACAATTAGATTTTCATTAAAATTATTCCAACTAATTTTGAGGAAGTTTTCCTTGATTAATAATTTTTTTTTAACAGAAAGGACTATTATTATTCTATATCGCGAAAGTTACTTTTTGTCTCGCGAAGATATTCAACAAGTTGACTGCCATAATATCCTAACAATTATATTTCAAAATATTTGATCGATTCTTCTACCACAACTACAATAAATTTCCTTATTGTTTGAATTTTCAATAAAATATAAGAAAACACAATTTCATTCTCAAACTGCGCACAATACACACGACGGCACCTTCATACAATTTAACGCGTGATACGATTCTCTCCCCAATGACAGCTCTCGCGTATATTATATATCATATCGCGCGTATATCTTATACGCTTACGATATTAAACAGAGCCCGCGTGCGTATCCGGAAAGGGGTGAGAAAAACGTCGGTCCGCTTGCTTTTACGACGGCCGCCACCGCCGCGACTTTACGATCGTCGCGTTGTAATCGCGAAAGGGAAAAAAGGAGGGAACTCGAAGGAAATAAAAGGAACGCTCTCTCGTCTTCTCTTTTCCCGTCAGATGGAATTTGCATTTTCCGATCGGGAAGCGCGCTCCGTATTATAAATTGTAATTCCGCGGAGGGACGGCACTGGCGCGTATAGGGACATTATAGTAGGTTCTTTTTTTTCACTGTATTTACAGTGAGAACGACGCGAACGCATAGGTTCATGCGTGACTGAAGAGAGGAAAAGGATTCGGATGGTTTGGAGTAGCCTTCAAAGCGAATGTGGGCCGGACGAAAATGGATGGGTGAAAGTACGCGGCGAGACAATGGAAATTTGTAATAAGTGATGTACGAGCTGTGTGCAACTTTGAGGGTTTATCAGATGGTCTGTCAGTCTATCGTCGGTACGTCAGTACAGAAATTTTCTGAAAACGGATGTTGATCACTTTGCTGGTTAATATTTATGAAGCGTTGGTTTAGATCGTATCGGTCTTCTATCCTAAAAATGTATAAAATCTTTACCACCCATAATTGTCCATATAGATAAGATTTTATTTCGTATCCTAAAAATCCATGGACACCATTAGACCATTCAAAAACTCATCAAACTGTGCTTTAAAAAAAATCCCCTAATTTTCAATCCCTGTCTCCAAAAAAAGCCCTTCACCGTCGATAAATCACTTCTTTACGTCAACCAAAGGCAAAAACTCCCAAGAATACACCACTCGAATCCACGAGTAGCTCACCTAAAAAAGCCACCACCGCTTCAAACAATCACCACCCAAAAGCAAAAAAAAAAACTCCTCCCCCCGTCATTTCGCCGCACAATCTAGTCCAACGCGCGCGTACGCGACAGATGCGTCCCGAGGCTATTAGCCACCGCCGTTGCTGCATCATCGTCGCTCTATTCGACAATCGCGCTCTACGTGCGTGTATACATATATATACACATCGCCCCCCGAGCGCAGTTGGCGCGCGAGCATCGGTGGGCGTGTATACGCGGCCCGACGATGGACCTAATAAATTGTTTGTTGTAATTAAATGAGCTGAGGGTGCAGCACGGGAGGAAATCGGGACGCTGCCGGTGGGTGATAAAGATAAATATCGAGGGGGAAGAGGGAGATGTATGCGCGCGTTGCAGGGTGTGGAATTTGTTCTGAGAGGGTGAGGGGAGAAGTGCGAGAGTGAAAAGAATTGCTCGCAAAGATGAGGATGGAGTATAAGGTGGGATGTTTATGGATCGGGGTTACGAATTTCGAAAGATTTTTCTGGTGATTTAAAATATTCTTAATTTGGACCAGTGACATTTGGAAAGTTCTAAAAATAAAAGGAATTAGGTCGTTCGACTTGATTGGAAAGCTTCTAGTTCAGCAATCCAACTAGAAAATTAAATTAAATTAATTCCACTTAAAAATGGTTTTTATTTGGCAGCGTCTTTATTATTCAATGATGAAAATTAAATTATATTCTGCACACGACCTTTTATATATAGATACTATGCGAAAATATATCAAAAAGGCTCTTCGATCAATAAGCTTGAAATATAACCCATCGAGATTTAATATCAAGCTTTAAATACCTAATCATTGTATTTTGAAATATTACACAGAAGCTTAGCTTTTTACTACAACCACGCACTAACTGATGGCCCAATCAAGGAAAATTCCCTCCAATCACCTGCACCCTATATATACACACACCACTCGGCAACATCTTTACCGCAAGCATGAGGCCGTCAGAGAGCAACGCCTCTCTCTAAGATTGCGAAAAAGACCATCGGCTGACCTATAGCAAGCATCGCTCGTGCAACGCAACGTTCAAAGCGTACAGACAGATAGAGAGAGGTGGGGGAGGCAAGTGATAAAGAAGGGGGAAGGGCGAATCGGCTCTATCGTCCCCTCCCGCACAGAGAGAGAGAGAGAGAGAGAGAGAGAGAGAGAGAGAGAGAGAGCGAGGAATAAAGATGAACGGCCTATGGACTGAACACGAGAGGGAGAGAGAGAGAGAGAGAGAGTTTGCTCGGCGCGACAGCCCCTGACAAATGACGGGCCGCCGAGCGACCGCCCCGCCCTCCCCCCGCGCGCGAACAGCGCTTCTGCGGCTCATAATTAAACGCGGGGGAGGCGGGGTGAGAGAGAGAGAGACTTACGGGTATAGAGTGAGAGAGAGGTTTTTTCCGTCGGTTTTAATAAATTTTAGGGAGCACTGGGAAATTCGAGTTGGTGGTACAGCCGTCGAATGAATTGCTGTCGCTCGATTGATCGGCAGGTTGGTTCTCTTTTTTGTTTTTTTTGGCTGGCCGTGTGGGGATGAGTTTTTTTTGCGGGGGGATAGAGAGTTTGACGGGTTTATCGCTGGATTTTCGGGGTTATGTGTGCGAGTGTGCAAATGTAGCGCGCTGTTCGGGCGTTTTATTCGAGAAATATTTTTCTTTGGTTTATATGCAAGTTTCGTGACGTTGAGCTGTGTTACAGGTATCCTTTTTTTTGCAGGTTTAGTATTACGGGTTGAAAGAACGGCGTGTCAGACTTTTAAAAAGGATTGTCTGTTTTTTTGCTTTCCTATAGATGGTTTATGCGCATAAGAATTGTGCACACTTTAGAATATAGATGTACGTTTATGGAAGGTTGATGAAAATGTATAAAATTACGAAGATTAACAACTTGTTCATTGAAACCTTTCGAAATCCTTTAGGTTAATTGATATAAAAACAATTTTCAGTATAGCAATGCAAATGGTTGCCACAGCTATAGCGTATCTATATAAGCCTGACATAAAAATTTTATTGCTGTAGTAGAAAAAATTTCATTAGATTTCATGTACTGTTCTATGTTTGCTGACTATTTGAAAAAAAGGGTGTTGTAGCCTTAGTAAGTTCCTGAGTGTTAATAAAAATGTTAAAAAATATATAGAGATAGCGTAGTAGAATTTTATGTTATTATATTTTGTTGAAATTTTTAATGGATTCTTATTTTTCAATCAAATAAGAATTGACGAAAACGAAAAGCGTTTTTTTAAAGTTGTTCCTTATAAAAAAAATTCTGATGATTATCAAAAGATTAAACATTAACGTATAAACTCATACCTTTCTTGATTTGTATTTTTTATATTAGATTTATTGAAAATAATTCATAGACAAACTTGCAAGAAATACAACTCGTCTGTACAGTTAAAAAATCGATACGTCTTACAAGTATTTGCGTGGACTTTCCGCGCGTTCTGCACGCTCGTAGTTGTGCGTGTTCTAAACTTCAACGTCGCACGAATTTATAAACAAGCTAATAACTTGAAGTTAACCGTATTTTTTGTAAAATTGTCCACGAATAAAAGCGTTACGTCCAATTCGAGATTTATCGCGATCGTTTTTTTTCATAAATGGATCAATTTAAAAATATGTATAGGAGTGCTGGATATATTTTTTCATCGAAAGAGCTTTTTGGAGTATCGTCGTAGCAAAATTAAATCGTATTTATTAGATTTATAATGTCAAATATATTTGTATATATATTTATAACCAAATGACTATTACGTAGTTTAGTGCGCTTCATTCAAAATTAATTTTCAAATTTACTCATTTACCTTCACGAGTCTTAACAAAACCATTAATTTCATGTGCACACTAAGTATAAAAGTATAGAAAAACTACCACTAATCACACCATTTGTCACAATCCATACATATCACTCTCACATACTTGACAATTTTCCAATCGTCCCAATTAAACAACCAAGCGCTCTCGCCTCATCCATAAACGAGTCTCTTTCAATTTCTTTTAAATTACTTCTACATACACAACTTCGCAGCCAGCTGCCCTTTAACCGACTCCTCGCGAAGTCTTCTTTATGGGTCAGCTTTTAATTGCCGCTCGCACGAGCACATCTTATCTCCGCGCGCTGATTTATCCCGCGCTCCGCACTTGTGGCAATTTGCTTCTGCTTGCCACGGTAATGTTCAATTTACGCTATCGATTAATCAAGCGCTACAACTCCAACAAAAAAAAGAACACCGACGCTCTCCCTTTTTATTAAACTTTCCGACAAAATAAAAAGCAGTGTGTATATAAAATATAGTTTCTCTCTCTCACTCGCGTACGTAAAAAGGGGCACACGTACACGACGCGCCCTCGTTTTATTTTATTCCCTTTTTTTCTGCCATCGCGCCCGGCGTGCGATACAAATTTCACGGCTCATTCGTAGAGTCCGCTGCAGCAGCGGCGGCGGCGGCGGCGGCGGCGCGTGTAAAGCGTTTTAACCGGCTTTCGCGCGGGCGCCGATTTTTCAGTCAGTCCGAGAACGAGAGAGGGAAATGGATTTGACAGAAGGCTTTACAAAGCTACACGCGAGCGTTATTTTGCGTTTTATTTTGCGGGGCGGGCGCGTGAGAGAGTGAGAGAGAAAGCAAGAGCGGATTGGACACGGACGTTAACAGCACTCGTTGTAATGCTTTATAATGCTCTTTCGGTGGCGCCCACTCTCATTTTAAACTCGAAGCGATCTTCGTCCCTCTCTGTCAGTGTGAGTGTGCGGGGTGTCGGGTTTTTGGGGGCGAAGTTTCGCGCTCTTGCGATTTTTCAGGATATTTTTCGGGATTTTAATTCTGGAGGAAACGGGCGTTCTATTAGTTTCGTTACGGAAAAGTCAGTTCGTGTAATGTATATACGGAGCTTGAATACATTAGCAATTGAAACGTTTAATTTTCTATTAAAAGGATTGATTTTTTAGTAAACGTAATAACTTTATTTCAAAATTTTTTACAACACGCACCATGTATCATTATAGGCATCAATTCTGACTTTCTTACTTTATTGGTGTGAAAATTACAGTTGTGCTTTCATTTACGTTCTTTGTCGATTACTTAGCACAGTTTCAGTGTAAACCCTTGATTTATAACCTTGGCGTATAACAGAAAAACTATCCTGTATTGAGGATAAATTCTTAATTTAATTAAAAAAAAACTGTAAATGATAATATTCTAGATATTTTTTCTCAAAAATCATTTCTTCCGTAGAAATTCACATCGAATGTACAAATCGTTATTTAAAATTTTTTAACGCATACCTTCGGGTTGCTTTTTCTATTCCTCAAGAGTTTTCCGAAGCAAGACGTAATGCGAAACTAATTCAATAGATCCAATTAAAGGCAAACGGAGATATCGCAAAAAATAAACTCTCGGGAGCAATAAAACTCATCGTTTTCTCATAGAATACATTACATTCCTCCTTTTTCTCTGTTAAGGTGGCGCACCGAGCGCGCACGCGCAAAAGTGCGCATCCGTGGCTGCTGCCTGAACGGGCTGTAGCAAGGTGCATCTTTTATTCATCCGACAGAGTGGAGCCGTAATTTGAATTGAATGGGATTTATAAATTATTTCAAATTATAGTCGCGACGAATGAGGGAAAGGGGTTAGAGTGAGCAGGAGGAAGAGAGAAAGTTCACCGTTTGTCCGTTTCGATATTTAGTTAGGTTGGGTAAGAGCTAGCGAACAGGTGCCTTTGTAAGATTCTATTATGTTCTTTAAATCGAATGAATAAGGGTAAAAGTAAATATATGAAGATTCCAAAAATTTACTGTAGAAATAAGTGTTTGGAGGTATGAAATGCATAAAAATAAATTCATCAAATGTTCGAATTATTTTGAAAATTCATCATTTTTCGTTACACTTTATGTTACGAGTAAGACATCTCAGGTAAATAAATAAATGTCCATACGATCGTTTCGATCGCTATTCTGCGGCCTACATAGTTTTAAAACTTTGAAACTGTGGAGTCACTAGCTACAGAGTATGCACTTTTGAGCCGAGCTCTGCTATATCGGTAACAATCTGTATGGGGGAAGGTGGAAGAGAAGAAATAAAATTATTTATTATAATTATTTTTAATTCATAACAAATTTTATAACGGTACATGTTATAGCAATGATACATGTAAACATTCGCTATTTTTTATCGTGATTTGTTTATTTCAATTCCTCATGTGAAAGGATCCAATCTACAATCAAAGAGAAATTATGCTTTTAAATTTACATAAAGATTTAAAGTTTTTCAAAGATATTAAAAATAGATGACCTTCTTTAGGAGATATATCCAATTCGCCTATATCATGGTGATCCCATTCTGACCAAGTCTCATTCCAAATAGCCACTACTCCAGAAGTAAAATATAAGAAATCTCCGGCATTACATATATAGCTATAGCCGTCTTTTATATCATCCGACCAATTCGGAATTTCCGAAGGTTCATACATATCATTTTCACAAATAGGAGGATGTTTCTCTACATCATAGTTTGGATCGTTAACTGTAATTAATGCCACACCCCCATTCTCAACTTTTTTATAAATTATTTTCCAAAAGTACGCTGGAACCGGAATAGTGTGTCCAAGATGTCCGAGAGTGATATTCTGTTCTATATACAATTGACTGCTTGCACCACCGTATATCATGATCTCCGACTCTACCGAATTCGCCACAAGTTCATAAATAAATTCTTCAGTGCGAGCCCAATTGCCATCACGTATACTTTTCCACATAGGGCGCGTATTTATATAAGTGAAAGTAGCACCGGCTACGGTTCTGTATGGGAAATGTACGGGGGGTGCAAGTTGACTCGGTACAAAATAATTTTCTATCGGTTTATCTGTAAATATTACAATTCATTAAATGAAATTAAATAATATTTCTCTCGAAAAAAATATTTCACTTACCAAAATTGAAATATGTATCACAGTAATCAGATTTGTCACATTGTAGTAAAGACGTGAAGTGGACTTTTTGATTGTTAATATTATACAATTCTTTGATGTTAATATTTAAACCAGGACAGCAATCTGTGTCATTCAGATCCCGTGTTAATGTTCTCGTGCCTCTTTCATAACCAGCTGCTGACTTTCGCATGGGATATTGTACATAAGTGGTGGACATAATTTGAAGATCATAATAAACACGTATGACATTTATAAATTGATCTTTATAATTGAATGAAATCCAGTATCTTTTAATATTATTATTGAAGTCATTTTTGTCAGTTTCGTCGTCATGGTAAATCGTGAATGTCAATTCTTTTTTACATACTAGATCACGTATATAGTATTTCTTGTTGTTTAATTCTAAAGCGCCTTTCTTACAAAGAAATTTCTGGTAACCGTTTTCATTATTCGAATCGTAACCATTTTCATTATTCGAATTGTCACCAACAACTGTCAACGCATTATCTATCCCGGGACACAGAAAGGTTACGTTTTCATTTTCTGGAAATACTATAATGCCTCGATGATTGGGATAATAAAACTCAGAGAAATTTGCATAGTGCCAATGTCGAAGTATAAGAGGGCTGTCATTTATTAATTTATTAATAGGAAACCAGCAACTCTCTGTAAAACATTTATGGTATACATATTTACATAATTATTTATGGATATATAAAAAAATTTACGTACCATCGGGAGGTATTGACATAGTGTGTACTAAAGGATCCAAGATTCGTGTCCAATCTTCTGTGTTATAAATTTTAATATAATTCAAATCATGTTTTAAAACCGATGATATTTCACACATGTAACTATGACCTTGGGAAATATCACTAGACCATTCCGGCATTTTCATAAAAGGTGTGGAAATTTTCTCACAAATTGGCTCATGTTCAAAATGTGGATTGTTTACTGTAACGAAAATAACACCTTCTCTCTTTTTTTGATTATAGAGTAATTGCCAAAAATATGCAGGGACCGGTATGGAATACATTTCAGGAAATAGTGTATTATAAGCCCTTAGACGTACTTCACTTTTAAGATCGCTATGCTGGATAGGTAAAGCCAATTTTCCGCTTACTCCGCTGTATACCATGATTTCGTCTTCGTGAAGAGTTTTTACTATTTGATATATAAAATCCTGAGTCGTAGCCCAATTGCCGTCATAAATGATTCTCCACATAGGTTGTACGTTCCAATATGTAAAGGTTGAATTTGCAATAGCTTTAAATGGAAAATGTAATGGACTAGCTAATTGGGCTGGAACAAAATAGAGTTTTTCCACCTCATCTGAAAATATTATTTATAAGTAATAATTCAGTTATGTAGAAAGTTCTTAAATATAGTGTGTTTAAAGCTTGATATATTTTTACCAAAAGAAATCAAGTGTAGATATTTTAAAATTAACTGAACGAATAATATTCATATGTTACAACTAATATATATGAGTTTTCTAGAAATCTTTGTTTACATACCAAATGCGAAATATTTTGTGCAACCATATTCTATGTTTTCACAGGGTTTTAAAAAAACATCAAAGTATGTTATCTGCTCTATAATATTATATAATTGACTGATTGGTTTATTGGAATCGAAATTGTATCCAAGTTCATCAAAGTCTCTTAGAAAAGTATCAACACCTTGCTGACGGCCTTCTATAGATCGACGTATTGGATATACAACATAAGATACTGAAACTTCTTTTTTGTCGAAAATAACATTAATTAGATTAAACTTCTGCTGTTGATAAGAGAAAGAAATCCAATGATTTGATAACTCTAAAGTTTCATTTTCATTTATTTGGTAAATTTCAATGGTTGGAGTTTGCACACATGTAAGCGAGTCAAAATCATATTTCATAAATGAATGCTCCGAATTTATTATTAATCGGCTATCTTCACAAATAAATTTTTGATACGCAGTTGGTCTGCTTCCTATGTCTTCAAATCTAAATTGCAATCGATTGTTATTACCGGAACATAAAACAAGTGCTTCTTCTCGTTCCTCTACTGTAACGATTCCATTGTCGTCTGGATAGTAAAAGTTCGCAAAATAATCTGAGGTATAATCTTTAATTACTAATGCACTTGTATTGTGTATTTTGTTTACAGAAAATACACAGTCACTTAGAACTAAAAACAAATAATTAGTTGTAGATGCATACATCATGAGATCAGATAATAAACTTACCACTTCCAGGAATAGATAAAAATTCAATATTACTAATTTGGAACCTAGTTCCATCCTCTGCATATATCTTTATTTCATGTTCTTTGTTGTTTAAAATGTCTGATGCATCGCACATATAACTATAACCCATGTTCAGGCTGTCATTCCATTTAGGCTTGTCATTCTCATTAAATTTAAGTTCATCACACAGTAGTTCGTAATTATTTAAGTTTAAGAATGGATTGTTTACCGTGATGAAAAAGACTCCTTCTACTTTATTTATACTTGAATAATAAATAAATAACGTTAAGTATAAAATTCTGACTTCTTTGTGTTTAAGGTGGCTTCACCGCGTGAATTAAGAAGATTAATATCATTTTTTTACAATCGTTTCTTCACATGGTATAATGTACAAAAAGATATCACATAATATTAATAATATGATTCATAAATCAAAAACAAATTTTTTTAACGAAATTTCAATATTGCAAAAGTAGATATCGCCAATTAAAAAAAAGTTCAATTATTAATGTTAATTTTTTATTTTTGATCCGATTCAAAATTGGAAGGGCTCATTTTATTCCTTTCATAGGAAGCAATTTCATAAGGAGTTAACGATATCAAGATTGAAAAATTTTCAAAAACTGCAAAGATACAACTATTTGTTTAACTCAATTCTCTAAAAAGCTTACATAAATCTATAAACAAGTGGATGTATCTTGGCAGGTTTTGAAAATTTTTCAATTTTGGCATTCTTGATTCCCTATGAAATCGCACAAGAAACAAAGGAGCCCTTCCAATTTTGAATCAAATCAGAAATAAAAAAGATTAACATTGATAGTGAAACATTTTTTTTTATATGGCGGTATCTACACTTTTGCAATGAAATTTCGTTGACAAAATTTTTTTTTTATGCATTATGTTATGTGATATCGTTTTTTTACATTATACCATGTGAAGAAACGATTGTAAAAAAATGTTATTAATCTTCCCAATTCACGCGATGAAGCCACCTTAAGTGGACGCTGATTTCACTACAATTAATTTTCTTTACGCATAAAATTAATTGGTTAATACCGATTTGACTGAAATTTGAGGAGAAATCTTAAAATTCATGTAAAAGCAGGAAATGGTTTTAAAATTGAAAAAAAAAGAATGATCAATTTCTCACTTTCATATTTTTGCTTCAGTTACGATTTTGAAAAATAACTAAACATTAATATACAAAGCGTATACAAGTCTCCAAATCCCAAAAAGATAAGATTTGCTTTAATTTATACAATAAGAACGCGTTGTAGTGAATACAGTGCTACGCTTTATTTATAATAGGTACATTGACTTCAGCGTCCTCTTAATAAAGATTAAGTATTTTTATTGGCGTATAAATAGAAGTAGGTGAGAGGGAAGTTGGGAAATAAAATTTGGTATATATCCATATTATATATATATACACACCACATTTCAGAGCATTACGGGACGGGGCGTCCCCTCTACTATGGGTGTGTTTGAACCTAACATCCTTCCCTATACCCCGCACTATTCCTGCATTCGCCTAGGGTTCGCGCTTGCGCACGCCTCCTGTGGTGTGGTAAAATAAAACCTCATACATAATTTCTTTTTGCACGAATTTATGTGTTATTAATAGCTACAATATCTATTAAACACCAGTTCCCTCTCTCCTACTACTTGATTATTCATGTTTTACCTGTGCTCATAATATACAAGTTTCCAAAAGTGGTTGGGGATTGACA
Organism: Torymus flavipes; assembly: GCA_030522905.1. Taxonomy (NCBI): domain Eukaryota; kingdom Metazoa; phylum Arthropoda; class Insecta; order Hymenoptera; family Torymidae; genus Torymus; species Torymus flavipes. The sequence continues at coordinate 12,135 of JAPYZO010003151.1, forward strand.
TCACTTGATTCTGATAACCAAGGGTAAATTTTACGTGTTTCTGAGTATCTGTATCCAATAATTTTAATTGGCCACTAGCACCACCGTATATTTTTAGTTCATCTTTACCAAGGAACCTTGCCATTTTTAATATAAATTCTTCGGTGCGTGCCCAGTTACCATCTTTAATAATTTTCCACATTGGTCGAGTATTCAAATAACTGAACGTTGCATTAGCCATTACTGTATAAGGAAAATGCAATGCAGGAGCCAGGGATGTTGGAACAAAATAGTATCCTACAACTATAAGTTTCGAAATATTAAAAACATTATAAAAAGTGATAACCCTGGTAGATGTTAACCAGAAAGCTAGCTATTTTTCAGTTAAATTGATGGCTAAAAACGAACATTGCTTACATTTCATAATTACCCAATCGAAATCAATTATGGCATTTATACTAAATAAAATATGTATTTTAAGTAAAAGTAGAACTTTTAGACGAATTATATTATTTTTTCATTACGATTTTTGCTAAAAATGCTCCCATTTAATTAACACGTAAACTATAAAATATGGTTTATTTTCTACCAGGGAAAGAGATTTGCCATGGTACTCTAAGGTTACTAAATAATAAAAATTAGAACAAAATGTAGAAACTACGTAAATAGTTACTTTATAATGAAAAACATTCATTATATTAATTAAATATGTTAAAAATACTAACAAAGAAGAAGTGGAACTTTATTTTTCTGAATATCTTTAATATTAATTTTTATTTTTAATAACATAATAATTCACAACACAAATTTATTCGCCACGCTCTTTATAACACTTGATAAATCGATTAGTTTCTGCTCAAAGTGTTTATTGCCGTGTGACTTCGGCATTCAAATATAACACACCTGACTTTATTGGCACATTGAAGTGGTTTCATTTATTACAGCATATTTAACAGAAGATTGATGCAGGGCTGTGGCGTGCGCTCTGTATTAGAGTTTGTTATAACACTAAAATATTGTTTAAAACACTTTATTTTAAAGTTCTAAATTAGAAACCATTTTTTAAGGGTTGAAAATAAGTTGATAATGATCTTCTAGTATTGACTAGCTACTAGACTCTCTTCCGCCCGAGTACTACTCGTCTTTAACTGTATCGATGGCTGATTGGAACTATAGATCGTATCTTGGCCCGTGGACGACGAACGTCATATCTCGCCACGCGGATGAAGAAGGTCGTATCTCGCCGTGGGGATGAAGAACGACGTATCTCGGCGCTCTTACGGCCAGCTTATTCCGCTCAGCCGTCGATATAGTATAGCTAATATACGGAAAAGACTTTAAAAACAACCGAATTATTCTCTTTCAAAAGGTTTTAAAAGTTTTAATTTCCGTTTAATAGATAATAGACATTAAAAGAATGTTTTAAAATTAACCAAATTGTATATTAACAAACGCATTTCAAAACATTGCTCTGAAAATGAGCCGAAAAATACGGAGTATTCTTTTATAATCAGATGATTTCACATTATGAAATAAAGTTCTTCTAAATAAAATGTACTAATAATTTTTAGATTTCTATAATTACAAATCACCAAATCTAAAATTTGTTATTGAAATGATAAGCGAAATAGCTAAAATTTATTTAAAATTATGTGATATACGAAAGCTTTTTAAATCTTTTTAAAATTTCTTAAATTATCATTTCTATATTTAAAATTTCTATAATGAAGTTTATACATACTGTGACTTAAATTGAAGTAGTGTGCACATGTTGTATAATAGCACGTCACGAGATGATTAATTAGGTGCTTTAAATAATTCAAAGTTTTGTAATAAGGTGCAATCATGGAAGGAAAATTCTCACAACAGTTGGTATCCTTATATGGTAAGTCTAGAGCTGCATTTCCCCATTGATGGTGAGCAATAGAGTATTGTATACGATATCTGACATAGCTAGCAGATTGTGTCGATTTATCATAATAAACACCAATAATATTGATTTTTTGATATATTGCGCTTGATACCGCAATCCAATTTAACTTTACATCATTTGTTATTGCTATATTACCATAAATTTCATATGAGGTTAGTGGCTTTTTACAGCTCAGATCTGAGAAACGTATAAGCGACTGCGTACGGGCATCCCAAAAAAGTTTCTGCTTACAAGTGAAATGAGCATACTGAATTCTTTTCATCGCTATAGTGTTATTTACACCAGCACAGAGTAATATTACAGACTGCGTGTTATTAATAATAATATTGCCTTGATCGTTTGGAAAATAGAATTCTGCAAAACCTTTATAAGTGTAATGTTTAAGAATTAACGGACTCAAATCTGTTAGTTCTCTTAAAGAAATTACACAATATTTTGACGTAGCTAAAAGAATATAAATTCATTAGAATATGTATTTAAATATAATAAGATTAAGAGTTATTCGAATTAATATCGATATTCTTTATTTCAAACCATAATAAGAGTTATTTAAAAAATTTGCACTCCGTCATAACAATCACGTTAAAAATAAAATTATGATAAGGGCGATCCCACCCAATTCAATTATCTAATAGTGGATATAATAAGAATTTGAGCAGTGTTTCATATAATCGGACCATTTTGGACCTTGGGTCTTTAGTTGGTTAATAAACATTACTATTACTAATTTTATATGCTACACTTATTTATTTTTATTATTTTTCTCATTATGGATATTTTACGACAAATAATTGCATGCAATCAAGTTCTTTAGATTTGTTGTTGACAATAATTAATTAATAAATAATCAATGTGAAAAAACATTATTTTTTCGGAAATAATGTACATTAAGTGTTGCGTACTATCATTTGTCGCCATACTATTAATTACACAACCCCGCAAAAAAATGAAAAAGGTTGATTCATTAGATCGGACCACTCGGTGTATTTTTGCTCTCCTAAACACGATTCAACAACCAAAGTTGGTCCACTACATCTGAATTTTGAGATATCTAAGATAGCAGATTTTCGAGATACCTTAAAAAACAAGGCTTCAAAACCAAATTTGAATGATCCCTCTACAATTTTTTTCTCTACGACACCTAGTCCGTGAATTTTGAAAACTCGCATATAACTCTTAAAATCCGATTCTTTACTTTTATTTCGAAATTCACGCATTTATGTCTCGGAGAAAAAAAATGTAGGGAAATGATTCAAAGTTTGTTTTGAAGAGCACAATCAATGCTACATTATTTTGTAGAGAAAATAAATAAAAAAAGTTTAGGGGAGCAAAATACACCGAGATATCGTGGTCGAATCTAATGAACCGAACCTTTTGATTTTTTTGTGGGGCTGTGCTAATGTTAAAATAATTATTTTGATAGTTTTATCAATTAATTTTGTTATAAAAATTTCTAATTCTTTAATTATCATAAACTATTAGAACTGTATTAAAAGAGTATATTTACATATAGGTATCTGATCAAACAATGTATGATCTGGAACAAAATAAGAATAATATTTTTAATGGGAAATATTTTTCTATGAGCATAAATTACACTTACCTGTAACATTTTCATGAAAAACTTTATTTGAGTTTGTGGAATCAAGAATGGTTTTATTAGAATATTGAAACTGGAAATTGTCCTAAAAAATTATATGCAGTTTTACACATCGCATTATATGAAATAAATATACTATAAAAGCAAATATAACTGTTTTAATTTTCTTTAAATTTTGACACGTACGTACTTGATCTGTTAACAGTTAACTTTATTAATTTTCAATTTAGTGACATAATTAAAAAAAATCCAGTATTATCTACGTCCAATAGTAATTAATAATATAAACTTTAATTTTATCGATTTTTATCAGGTAAAGAAAAGATCTTAATTGTCCCATCTTAAATGATAAAGTTTGTTTTAAGATTCTCCAATATTCCATTTTACCGATAAGTTTTATAAATAAATTTTTGATATAAAGGTAAAAATAATTATAATTTAAAGTACAATAAGAAAGATTCATCTCTTGGTGCAATCACTATAAAATACGGTAAAATCGAACTAAAATACAGTAGATTTTTCAAAAAAATTAGGGCATACCATATTGATAAGCAATATGATTACAATTAAGGACGTTCTCGATGGCAAAATTTATGATACAAGTTAGCAGTACAGCGGAATATCAATTTGTTCATCAAAACTAGTATAAATTTTCCCATCGACATTCCCCATGAACTTTCTTAACGAACGAAATAAGCTTTATTTCGCTAAGATCGGATAAAAAACAAAAAAAAATTAAAGAACTTATTGAAATTTTTGTCTTTAATTGTAATAATATCATAGTGACTATTGCCTGAATTTGTCTGAAAAGAAATTGTCTTATGTTCCTTCTAGTAAATATTTGTTACATGTACTTATTCTTGGATTATCAAATTAATAAAACATCATTTAAAAAATACAAAAACTAAAACTGCTATTTCAAGCCGGTGAACGTCCTTAAGTAGCCAGTTTATAATGATTTAGAAAATATTATTTCGACTTACATTAAAGTATAATAAACTCTCGGCATTTTCTAATTCTTTAATACGAATCTCAGTCGTGTACAAAAAATCTACAATGTCACACATGTAACTGAAACCTTCTTCAAAATCAGCCGGATGCCAATTTCTAGGCATTTGAATATTACCTTCTTTAATTCTAGCATTTCTACATAGATGATGATCAGCTTCACAAACCATATAAGGATTATTAACAGTCACATAGACAACTCCTCTATATCCTTTAGGATCATAAGCGATAGTCCAAAAATATTTAGGAATAGGGATAGCACTACGAATCGGCATGTTAGGCTCTAGAAAAATTTCTTTTTTATAATAGTTATCCGCATTATCAACTAGTTTCAAACGATCAAAAGTTCCACTGTATACGTCAAGGTCGACATCAAGCTCTATAATAGAAATTTAAAATTTTTTAAAAAATAATCAAAGAGAAAATTATTACTTAGAATTTATGCACTCGCTATTTAACAGGTTAAGAGTGATATTATATTCATCTACAATTATTTTTTCCAATCTGTTTTTAAAAGTTAGATAACATTTGCAGCTTATTAAAATTCTTATAATTTATGTATTTGTTGTTCTTATCAATAGTTAAAAATGGAATGAATTTATTTGAATATAATTATAATATGAGTTAGCATATTGTCTTTAAAGTATGCGAAAAATATAAAATTATTTAGAATGTGGCGATAGCAGTTGTTATGGTGAAAATATTATAGTTTTGATGAATATTTTTACCTTTTGCTAATTCAACAATATGTTCTTGAAGGCGAGCCCAGTTACCTTTGTTAACATGTGGCCATTGAGGTGCTGTATTATAATAATCATACGTAGTAAGACCAGCTACCTTATAGATAAAGTAGGATGGGTGACTAAGTTGTCCAGGAACGAATTCACTTTTCGATCTTTGATTAAAATATAAGCAACTGCGACCTTTCATGTTTGTACACTTTAACTGGTTTCTAAAATTACTTTGTGTTTCCTTTTGCTCTTCATATTTCTCCCTTACATGCCAACGGTTTCCTGAATATTCCTGGTCTGCCACTCTACCTTGACCTCCGGCTATGATGCCCGGAACAGAAGATTTTACGTACGATGGGACCAAGCTCAATCCATTAGAATAAATGTTCATGATATTTAAATATTTTCCCGGCTCAACTTCAAAATTAAACTTTGTTAAAATTTCATTTTTGTAAGTTTGTTTATTTATAGACCCTTCTCGAAAAATAATTCTAGATTCTTGGATTTTGTATTTAGGAATATTCTTGCAATAAAGTTTATAAAAGTCGTAAATATCATATTCATTATTTACTGAATAAAATAACGTGGCATTCACACAGGTGAAAGTATCATAGTAGAAAGAATTGTTGTAGAAACTGTTTTCATATATAGAAAAAGGATTGTTTTTATCTGCGCATGATAAAAACAGTGATTCACCAGAAAGAAGATATATATTTCCAGCGACATCCATTGGGTTCTTAAATTTATATTTGCCGTTTATTGGTGGTTGCATAATCAAAGCATGGTTGATGAGCAACTTCTTAATATTTATAATACATATTGGTGCTGCAAAAAAGTAGTCAGTATTTTAAATATTAAATTATAAGTATAAACACCTGAAATAATACCTAAAATTGTAGTGGCAAAAATATCCTAACAATATTTATAGCATATAAGGAGGGTAATTAATGACTACAATGTTAACAAAGAATCGGCAATAAAAACTCAAATTACCAAATTTTCCAAGTAGGTAAAATGTAGGCATATAAATAAAAAATGTTTTTATATTTTAGGTCTTGATTTATAGTAACGATTCATTCAACAAATTTAATCACTACATTCTAAACGACATATGTAATTAGTTTGATATGACATAATATTATTTATTTACGTGTAGTCGTGGTAGTCGATTTTCCTTCATTGTTTGGCTTATTTATTCCGGTGTGGGTGTCAAAATTATTATCTTGTATATAATCATAAAACTCCCGAGCGAGGTCTGAATATTTAATAGAATTCCCAAATATATGATGTGGTAAATCTATAGGTATATAAGATCGTGGCTGATGACGGGATGTTGTATTTTGTGACTTCTTTAGTGTAGCATTATTGTACTGCAAAGTTAAGTTACATTTTATAATTTTTATAGCACTGTGTAACTTAAGCCCGTACTTCGGGTACGCCTATCCGTCTCGCTACACTCGGGCCCTAATTTCACGCCGTGCAAAAGAGTGCTACTTAGGTCACACGTATCATAACTTACTATATATAACTTATATAGTCTATTATCATAACTTATATATATATCTCACATACTAATATTCACTGATATTCAATATTTCATCAGCTAAGTGGGAAAAGTACATCTCAAATGTACTTTCTCAAATTGTTGGAAAAGCGAAAAATTAGAATTGGAGTTGAAAAAGCGACCAGCTCAGACTGAAGTTAAAAAAGCCAACAACTCGCGCAGACTTTAAAATCATTCCGATTAAAATTAAGTTCGGCTGTCAAAGAAATTCTTTCACACTTTTTTTGATCATATAAAGCTAGCTTTTCAGTTATTCCTCAGTTATTTAGCGATAGGTGAGCTTACCTCATTTATATTGTTATTTATACCAGAGAAATCAAAGATAGGTTTATGATTAGGTAGAGCCGGAGATAAAGCGGTATACACACGCGCGCGCGCGCGCACACACACACACACACACACACACACACACACACACACACACACACACACACACACACACACACACACACACACACGCACACACACATACACATACAGACATTTTTACCAAAACTTGTGATACAAACTTCTAACACTTATATTCATGTTTATGGAGAGATTTCAAGAAGTCGAAAATTTTACTATTACAAAGCTTCCTCTAGGAGGAAGCAAAACTGCACTCATTTTTAATTTTAAAAAGCTTAAAAAACTCGTGTTCTATCGTGAACTACAATTGAGGGCCTAGAAACGAAAAGCGGACATAAACGAGTTGAATTTGAATTTTTAGCAAAACTCATTTTTTAAAGTACACGCATCTAGAGCATTGATATGCGATTTTTCTGTGAAAGAAAGAAATATTGTTATTAAAATGTTTTATTATTTTTCGCGAGCATCATGCGGCATGCATGTGTCACACATGCGCCGAAGCGCCCGTTGTTAAATAGCTTTTATCCTAATGATCACGAAAATTCCACGACCTTTTAGCAGTAGTACCTAGAAAGCTAAACGTTTTCAGAAAACAAGGAATATTGTTGTTCTAATGAAATCCCGAAATTCGAAAATATAACAGAACTCTTTCATTTGAAAATACAGGTTTAACGACTGCTAGTCTTTATTATTCAGCTAGGGTTTGTAACCCGTGCAATACCGTAAAGTTTATTATATAAAATTTTCTGCGAGAAATATTTAATTTGAACGAAGTTCTAGTGGTTAAACGGAAAATTTCATTAAATAAAAAAAAAGACATTTACATTTTTAGTACGACTAATAAAGATAAAAATTTGATTTTTTTTACAGAAAATGCGCATTTTAATTCTCTAAATGCCTGGACCTAGAAAATGAATTTTGCCCAAAATTTAAATTTAGCTCACTCGATAATATGTCCGGCGTAATCTTATTATGTCCCCTTTGAATTTCCAGGCCCTAAATTGTAAGGCATGGAAAAAATGATTTATTTCTTTGATGACTATTATATTCATTCTCGTTCATATTTAATGATCGTGATACCTAGTATGTCGAGTTTGTATGAGTCAATAAAAACATAAAGTATAATTCTTGTTCTAAAGTTTCGACGGTGTCCTCTGTCCTCTTCAGAGCGAAAATGGGTAAATACAATTACTGCATAGTTTTTGGCGAAGTTAATGATGATGCTATCTAAGTCGAAACACTGGCCTTATTATTGTAATTTTTATTTTTGCTTCCTCCTAGAGGAAGCTTTGTAATGGTACTTTTTTGAGTTGTTCGTATTGTTTGGGATGTATGTGGGTCTGTGTGTGTATACGTCTGGATCTCAGCTTCTACACGGTCAATTTTAACCGGACAGGTCTCATTTTGTTCGTTTTTTTTGTGTGATGGCAGGTGAAATATCCGTTTTGGTTTTATTTCGAATTTTCGATTTTCTCAAAATTTATTTTCACTTTTTTTTAATGATAGGATTGAGATATTTTAATCGGATAGGTAGCATTCAAAAAAGAATTAAAATACCTTAATTTTCTAAAAAAAAATTTTCTAGCTATCACGGTTCTTTTGTTTTTAATAAAGTGTTTTTTTTTTTTTAAAGCTTATAACTCTCAAACTAGACGGTCAATTTTTTGGAGAAAAATCATGATAATGCAGAATATAAATAGCTATAATATGTAAAAATTTAATTTCATT
>JAPYZO010003152.1:0-19303 GCA_030522905.1 Torymus flavipes
AACAAAAAAAAAAAAAACTCTTTTCCCCGCAGTGCAATTCCAGACGGGCAGTCGGTTCGGTCGCAGCTACACCAAGAACACGAGGGACGGGCCGAAGCGGTTCGAGATCGAGCCGCGCATGGACCAGTTTTTCTTGGGCAGCCGCTACGGCAAGAGATCGTCGTCGCCGCCGTCCGCGACGGCGATGCTAGCGGGTGAGAACCATGAGATCGGGCCCGCAGCTCTGAGCCTCAAGCGCTTCGAGGCGGCGATCGACTACCTCGACCGCATGAGGCAGGCGGCGGCGGTGCGCCAAGACCTGAGCGAGCAGCTCGCCGGCCCGCAGCAGGACGACTATCAGACCAGACGGGAGGACGGCGTCGAGGAGCCGGGATATCGTCCGCTTTGCGACGGCCACAGTAAGATTTGCGTCATGACTTTGTAGGATGCCGCTCCTCCAGACTTTAATCTTATCGCCGAGCACATTTTACCTTATGTTCGTGTATTCGCCTATATAATAACCGCTTTGTTAATGGATCACACTGCAATTATGTTACATAGTTATATTTTGCAGCGTTTTTCGTTTTTATTTTATGTTGATTTACTTTACGTTCCGTCGTCGATACCTATTACATATCTAGTCATTATTGTTTCTGAGAGCTTTAAGTATCTTCAATATCTTTGTAGTCACAAATCTAGTCTTTCGCTAATCTGCTAATTTATATTATTATACCCAATAACACGATTGTTAAAATTATTTCTATAACGATTCAAATATTATAAATTTTATTTAATGAATGGCTTATATGTACATTATACGTGTCAAATAAATAAATATCAATTGCATAGTTTCATAATCAATTTGCTTTAATTTCGTTGAAATAAGTGAATTTTGTACGAGTGCATGAATCTTTAGTTCTTTAATGCCAGCTATACCTGTCCTTTTTCACCAATATTTTTTTATTAACTGAATATACTGATTAGTTGAATGTAGGTGGATCTGAGAGAAATTAAAAATGAATTGTCAAATAAAAAATTCGTCACTATATAAGGAATATTTTTGTGTATAAATTATAAACAACAAGAATAAAATTTTGTCTACCAATAGAATTCTTCTCATCGGTATTCACTACTCTACCTACAATTTCATTTAAAAAATTTTATCAGTTACATAGCTTTGAAATGTAAAGCTGACTCTTACTTTGAATAATATTTGTATATATGACTATTCGTATTGCGCGCACTCAAAATAAAGTGAGCTTTTTAAGATATAGATTTCCAAGGATATCGGTGACCCAACTAGGCATTTCTGCTTACTCCGCGCTTCCCCCGTAAAAATAGATTTAAATTTCCTCGGAATATATGTACTCTGCATGCAAGCACATTACGGATGCATGCGTTCGCGTATAGAAAGTCGAGCACTTGCTTGTAGGAGCGCGCGAGCGCTCGCTTGGACACAAAGAGAACAATGGGAAAAACGCTGACCGATTTTCTAGACGCGAGGCGCTGCTAATGCACGCGGGATCGCCGAAGGAGAGAAGACCGTCCCACCACCACCTTGCGGCACTGCAAGGATTTCGCCCGAGTCCCCTAGGAGAACTCAGCTCTGTTCCTCTTTCTTTCCTTCCCGACCCTGTCATCTCTTTCCCCTCTCTGACTATCTCTCTCTCCTCTGCTCTATACTTTTACATGTTTTCCGAAAAATAAGTACCGTGCGAAAGGACTCGAGGGTTATGGGTGGACGACGACAGACTGGTAACTACATGGATAGCAAACAATATTACTGAAAAGTATCTCTGTTTATATATATATCTATATGATAGTATGTGCAATATGTACCAACACCTTATCATTTATTTATACACGGGGAGAGGCTCGTCATAAGAGAAGTGACTAATTTTCAAAGAGCTTTATTTCGTGTTTTTTTTTCATTTTTAAATTTAATGGAAACATTATTATTCAATTATATTCAATATGAGGATAGAAGTTCGTGTACAGTTTTGGGCTAAATTACTTTAATTTAAATATTGAATTTGTCGGAACTATCTTAGTATTATGAAAAAGCATCAGTACACAATCAAAATTTAATACTAGTACTATTGTAATTATTATAATTGGTAAAAATATTAAATTAATAAGTATATTAAGAATGTAAGTATAATTTTATTTACAATAAATACCTTTAGTAGATGATTATTTCATTAGCTTACGGGAAGTAATCTTATTGAAACAACGTACTATGTTTCTTTTCTTGCTTTTAATTTAAATTTTATTTCAAAGATTTTTTAATTTTTTTTTAATTAACAATTTAACTACTTGATTATTTAATTTTATTTTAAGTTACCGTGATTTAAATCAAAGACATTTTGAAAAAATTCATTAAACCATTTTCTAATGACATAAATTATTGATCATTTGTTCAATGTATGAAATTAAAATCAAGGATCTAAGAGAACATTGAAAATGGATTGTAAAAGCTATCCAAGAGACAAAATAATCTTCAATAGGGCTAGATTCATTCGCTTATTCCAAACATATTGTTACATATATTTATTCATACACATATACATCACATGTGATTATGTAGATTGTACAAATAATATATTACATTAATGTATATTTGAGGAGCCTCTCCCCTCAAGATGTTGACACCGAAATAAAAATAATATATTATAAAGTTGTTGCTAGAATAATCTATATGACATGTATCAACGTTCAATTAAAACTTTATGGATGGAAACAACATTTGTTAAATAAACTGTCATTATTTTTAGCAAACAAGCATCCGAAAGGAAGTAAAGGATTTATTCTCACTTAATCGTCTCTAATTAACTCTCACTCTCAAATTCGAACCTTCTCTGCCTGTATACATATATACATAGGTACGAAGTCGGCATATACGATTGTGCAATATTTTATTTTCTCGTAGCTTAACGGTGCGCGAAATTACTTCCGTCGCGTTAACAGTGGACACTGGATGCTCGTGTTCATTTGCAACCTGATTTGCTGTAACTGACGCATTTGTCGCAAAGTTAAATAAGTCACGAGGCCTGACGAACATATCTTTTATATAACCAACCAGTTAAACAATTAAGAGAAAGTATCTGCTCATTTCGCCTTTGTCTTCCTTGGCGATTATCCGAGTCGTTACGCAAAGTTCAGACAAACGTTAGATCAATAAAGAATGGCAACTTAAAATCCAAAGAAGATAATAACTTTTCCACTGCGAGAAACTTCAGCTGAGGTATGCAAGCAACGCGAGTAAGTTGCTCGCAGTCGTGGGTCGCGCATACCGAGGACTAATATACGGTTGACCATAAAACTTCTCCGTTACACCGTGGGATCTCCGGATCCATCGCATTCCATTACGATTTCTGTAATAAACACAGCGGTCCTCAAAATTGCGCCTGCATTCTCGATTTCGCTTTGCCACGGTCAAACGCAGATGTGATAAATCAGAATCGCACAGTGCAGTCGAATGTCACCGAGCTTGTTTAGCGGGTACGAGGAGGAGAATCCCGGGGCTCGCTCACCGAGTTATGCCGATCGGCTGAGAGTGTCGCGCGCGTGCGCAGGGAGAGCGGACTCGAGGGCGACGACATCGAGAATTTCTCTTTACTTTTCTGCTAATGACGGGGATTCCGGAGTTTAGAAATCTGCCGATCAATTATGAGTTATCTACAAAGGCATTTGGAATTGGTATATATATAATGGTGTTTTTTTTTTTTGTAATACGTAGAATTCAAGGGAGTGTATAAGTTGATATATTTCAAGGATATAGTGAAATAGCAAATACGTCAACTAATATCATATAACGAATATTTGTTATGTGCATGGCACAAATCCTTAAAATTAAAATAAATTATTTTAAATTCATAAAATCTATTCAATTTGCAAGAAACTTATTACTTCAAATTATAAATATTTTTTCATCCTTATCTTTTTCACTGTCAAGATGAATTTTTTTTTTTTAAAGAACCATTTTTTGATATACCTACACAAACATTGCGACGTAAGATATTATAATTTCTCTTAACATACATTTGAAAGCGCACTTCGGTTTTCAAATTTCATAATCGAAGCTTATGGGTGATTCATATTATTCGGAATCAACGACGGAACTTGAATACTAATTAAATTAAGATAGTAGATATTATATGAATATTCAAAATGTATCTGTATATTACAAATCAAGCACTAATTATATTTATAAATATTGTAAAGGAGAATAAAATAATTTGGAAAATTGAAATAAATCTTAAAAATGGTAAATGTTGAATATTGAATGTTCTTGTACTTTTTTTAATATTAAAAAAAAACACAATCTTCTTCGTATCTCACTAAAATAAGTAAACAGATACTTCCACTATCGTCTACTGCTCAATTTCCCATGTTACGCTCATCAAGGCCTCAGCGGTTCCGCATTGTTTTTTCTCCCCATTATAAGTACACACAGCTGCGCTTCTCAGCTCTCTTTCCTTCATTAAATTCACGACGGCATTCCGCGGATGATGTCGATGCATCGCGCCGCGCTGCGCGCACACCTACACGTCGCTCTTACGTTGCAGCGCACTAGCGACTTCCAGCTGCGTGTGTGTAAGTATGAGTATAATTGTGGCCGCGGCGCGAGCGGCTATTAGAAACTCCCGTCACGTATCATTCACTTTCGCTAATGAAAATAAGGAGAAGCCGCGCCGCTAAATCAAAAGGCGGCCGTCGATAATCTGCATGCACTGTGTGTACCCCGATCGATTCCGAAATAGCGTTACGCAAAATCGTTAGACCGCGCCGATCGATCGACATTTCATATATTATACGTGTCGCGTATGTGCGAACGTCTGTGTGTCGTGGTTCATGGAGAAGGTGTGTAACGCGTTTTCTGGAAGAAAGCGATAGGCGCGCGAGAAAGCGAGAGTGAAGAGATTGACTTGTCGCGTCGAGCGAGGCGAAATCGCTCCTTTGATGCGCGTAATGCGTGGGTATAACTCCGCGGGCGACGATCAGGGATATATATACACTTAATTGCTTTGCGGAGATGCTGCAGGTTTTTTCAAGACAAAGGTCAACGTGCTTCGAACTTGATTTATTAATTCGGTAGGAGAGAAGAAAGTTATTCGAACATCTATCATGTCATGATAATTATATGTACAGGTTAGTGTTTAAATTATGTCACAACGTTAAAGAGATTTAAGGAAAAGTCACTTGCCGCGTCAAATAAGTAACGTGAAAAGCAGATGTGTTGCTGTGCAGCGCAGTGTTATAGCATTCAAAGTATTCTACTGTATGCATACCGGTTGTTTTGCCTACTTAAGTTTGCTCACGTTCTCGTCATGCTTTTCAGAAATAAAGGAAACGTTTTGTAAATATATGCTGTGCTATACTTTACTACTTCGTGACCATTGACGAGGATGTGTTTAACAAACAGTGTTTACGGTCGAACGCTTGTATATAAGATTTTGCAAATATAATTTCTAATTAAAAGAAAGTTTCTGATTGTTAAATTGTTAGTTTAAATATATTCGATGCACTTCATTTACAATTAAATATTCAAATAATCGCCGTGGTGAGTAATGGCCCGTGAAAATTACCGCTAACTTGGGTTTTGATTTTTCCTGAATTTTAATTAGCGCCATTTACGTAACGTTCATCTTAATTTGAGACTCTCTAAAATTTGAGAAGAAAACGTTTCAGCTTTTGCCTGAGATTAAATCAACTCTTACTAATAAGGTGTGTGTGATGTATGAATTTATTATAGTAAAAGTTGGTGCGCTTCTATAGCAGAAAGTGTTAATGTTTTCACTGCGGCAAGAATTTATAGATATAATGGCTCGAGGTGTAAGATAATAAAACTGAGAACGTTCGTAATGAGCTTGTATGTTTTTACCATTTTTCGTTTTCACATATCTAATTACTTCCATTCATTTTACATATATGACGCGCGCGTGCACGCGCAATTACAAACTTTTGTCCTGCGTGTAACTTTCCGTTTCTAAAATCATGCAGCCGACAAAAGCATTAAAGATTGCATTCGAAAGTGAGATTGAAATTAATCTAATATTTATGCACTTTAGAGTTATCGTCCCACATCCTCTCGCCCGATATGTATCGGAATTATTACTATTTTATTCATATTCACAAGTCGCGCGCATCGGTTATAGGATACGATAAATAATTTTCCGCAGCAGAGATCGTAAATGAAATTCCGATGACCGCGTATCGATAAAACGTACACTGATATACGAATCGCGCGACGACGACTTTTGAGAAAACGAGCATTAAATGAAACTGTTCGTTTTTTTTTCCAAAAAGAAACAATTTTTTTTTCTCCATCGTCACACAAAGCTTTCTCCTTGAGAAAGCAATATATACACGTACGTACATTCAAACACAGCAACGAAGCGTGTACAATATTCATCGCAAAACTTCTCTCTCTCTGCCTCGGCGCGCCACGAGCGTTTAATAGATAAATTATATTAAAGACGAAATCGAAAGTCCCGCGACAGAGGCTGGCTGGCTCGCTCGCGCGCGCGCGCTCCTTCCTATTTGTCAACTTTCAAAGGTGAGTGAGAAAGAAAGGAGAAAAAGAAGATAGTGGTAGCATCAGCCGGCGTATAAAATCGCACCCATAAACGCTATACATATTCAATCAAAACGTTATAATAAATTGTTTGAAATTATATAAAAAAAATACTGCATTATACTAAATTTCAACAGTTTCATACACTTTAACATTGAAATGCAAAATTAATAATATTTGCAAGGCTCATGATGAATTGTAAGTTTTACGAAATCTTTAAGAAGAAGTTTGAATCCAACGTTATTGCCATTGAACATAAAGTCGTAGGCGTTATTGCAAAAACTTTCGAATAAACGAATATGACAATGCAATAACTCAATGATTAATGTTTACGCTCGCGTTATGGAGAAACGAGAGAATTGAAAGGAAAATCAGCATATTTTCTACTCAACAAATAATAGTGTCCTATTAACCTCTTCGCAGCCGCACTCATATCTTCCGATCTGGTTTTGCGAGGTCAGAGGATGTGACTTCCGCGCTCGCGCGCGCGAAACATTTAGATGAGTGCAGATCGCGATCGCATTGTCAAGGTCTCTTTCTCTCTCTCTTTCTGTCCCTCTCCTCTTTCTTTCTCCATCTCACTCTTGCGAGCGCGAGCGGAGACCCATTTGGGACCTACTTTTGAGCCGAGCGGAGAAAGTAAGAGGAGAACGACGACGTCGACGACGAGAGGAGACGCTCGTCGCGGCGCGCGCTCTCGAGAAAGTAAAGTCTCGTTCACACGTATGGCAATACTATATAGGGCGACAGAGCAGGGAGCGACAGAGACGAAGAAAAACAAGCGTGTGTGCAGCGCGATATTGCGCTCGTATATATACCTACTATACGTGATAAGTAACGCAAAGTGTCGCGCATATATATACGCGTGAGCTCGGGGAATGCCTTATTTTCTACCGTAACACTCTGTTGTCTATGTAGACGCGCGCGCTTTGTCGCCTTTTTGAGGTGTAACGAGGAGCTCGTTAGACTCATTATACACGTTGTGTATAACACGCGCGCGCCTGGCTAATGGAGCGCTTTTACTTTTCTAATTCGGATTTTTGTGAACGTCGGATGTATGTAGGTACCTGGATGCGCGCATCACCACACACCGGGTAATTGCGCCTTGCCGTCGTCCGCAAGAGAGATTACCTCGACAGGCTGATTATTGCGAGAGGAGCGCGCGCACGCGCGCGCGATATGCTCTCGGTAACATTTTTTTTTCTCCGCGTACGGAATCTCCGTCACCACTTTCGTTTCCTCGGCCATTTTTCCAAATCCATTGCGCAGAGTCATTGCATTTGTGTACGCACGCGGCACGCTCACGTATATATACTACTTCGCTCTGAATGGCTTTGATTTATAGCGGCGTTAAATCCTCTCTGCACGTCGTTGTATATTGCGCCGGGGAAATTTTTCCTCTTTATCGCCTAGGCTAAGGATCCTAGATTTTTCTCGCGGGGATAATGGATTCTGCTCAATTGAGTGTTGTTTTGTACTTGCGGAGTGTATCACACGGCCACGCGGGGGGATATATATATATATAGCCGGAGCGCGGAACCGCGCGCGCGATGTGAAAGTGGATGATACAATCTTCGAGCAGCGAACAGTGGAAACGAACAAATGAATAATTTATCGCGAGCGCGCGCGCACGCTCGAAATACAAACGAACGGTTATGAAAAATTAGTTCCCCCGACCGATTTCAATAATATTTACTATTTTCGCCGGCAGTTTGTTCATGCGCGCGATTTCTTTTTTCAATTATCTAGCAAAGTCGGCAAATGCCGTGTATATTGCCACTTGAATACTTAGTTGGATATTTGTGGCGTAAAATTGAGTTAAGGCCATTTTTCACTGTTTTGAGGTTCAATACACCATTTTCTAAAGTTTTTTTGATAAAAAAAGTCGTTATTCCGTAGTTACAATGTAATTGAAAAAGGAAAAATACCCACAGTTGCATTAAGCTTTAGTATTTAAATTGCAATATCTCGAAAACTTTTCCAAGTGACTTATGCCGTTCTTACTTGGCAATACAGATATATTGTTATTCCAAATAAATTATTAAATAGCAACCGGTTTAATTGTAATTAATCAAATTTTAACATTTGATTAATGAATATATATCGTGAATTATATATTCATATAAAAAATTAGCTGCTGTCAAGTGTATGTAGGAATAAAAAATTTTAATATCTATTCTATTGGAACTAAGTCTTTTGAACTTCTAATTGATATGAGAAAGTTGTAATGAAAACTCAAAATAGAACACATTTTAATGTATACCAATCTTTTACTGTAAAAAATAGATGCCTGAAATAGTACAATTAATTTTATTCTGCGAGTCAATAGCTCTTAAAGTTTGTTTTTACATAAAAGAATACTCGGCCAATATATTATTGAATCTTCTCGTATAAAATATATATCTCAATTCCGGCAAATAGGTGAAAATTTATCGGGCAGTAAAACAAGATCGATTACGTCCGCTTCTAACATCTATTTGTTTCGGTTTGAAAATTTCAAGCATGTAGATCTATAGCTTCATAATAACTATGCCTGGAATTCAGTGCACGAATTCTTTAAATAAAAATAAAGATTTCTTTTCTTTCCACACTTATGAGAAAATTTTAATTATTTCCATATCAGTATAACAGCAAATTTTAAGTAAAAACTTATACCCCTATAAAAGAAGGCTAATTTATTTCGCTTGTACACAAGTTTACACGATTACTTTTGGCATTAAAAACACTATACAACACACCCCACGAGGGGATTCACAAAGCACACATACACATCGAGCAAATCCTGAAAGCAAACAAAACGCTCTCTCCCCTCGCTCAATCAGCGATCCCTTGCTCTCCCGCACATACACACACACACACACACACACACACACACACACATATCCGAGTGAATATTACGAGCGGCCTGTGCGGAAGCTTTCTCCGCTGCGCAGGATCGTTTCCCCGACGCTCGCGCGCGCGTCACTCAATGCGTTGGGCGATGAACTTTCATTGCCGTGCGCGCGCAACGATATCATTGCGCACGACTGTGAGGATACGTATAACACAATGGCGGGAAGATCGCGCGAGGGCGTTTCGCTTCGGCCGTGGATTCAATGTCATTGTTGGCCTGTGCGAAGGAGCACCGTGTTTCTAGGTTTCGCGGGCTCTGCGTCTGAGAAACAGCCTGCGGTTAACGTGCTCTAGCAATGCCATCACGTTCATAATTTTATCTATTGATTTCGATTTAAAATACCTATATTTGCATATTTTTATACAAATCGGAAAATTATTTTTAGTGAATTGGAGCCGTTTTTTAAAAAGCCTGCGTGCGGGGATAAAAGAATGAGGATTTTACATCTTTTGCGAAGGTGTAGTAACTATCGCGGTACCATGAAAGAGCCTCAAGTATCGAGCTGTTTTCCTGACGTTTTTACTTTGTATATATGTATAGGAAAGAGTCGAAAAAAGGTACAAAGCTATATTTACGATAAATAATATGTGCACGTTGTTGTCGTATTTAGAAGAGAATTAGTGATATTTTTCAGCATTTTACTTGTAAAAATGGATTCGTCTTTGTTAAACGAAACCAACATATAAAAAACTCATCGTCGAAAATTTTGTAGGCATCTTAAATAAAGACGGTATTATAATAATATCCCACGTATATAAATTCTAAAGATATTTAATATTACATTAAAAGTTACACTGGTAGAACATGTTAACCAAAAGTTAGCTATTTTTTAGTTAAGTTGCTTGTATTTCATAAATATATACCAATACGAAATAAATTATCGTATAGTTACACTTCATAAAATATGTATTTTGAGAAATAGCAGAACTTTTAGATAAATTATATTATTTTTGAATTATGATTTTTGCTAACAATGCTTCCAGTTAATTAACACGTTATAGCTGAATAAATTATGGTTAATTTTCTACCAGGGTAATATTGTTCACTTACGTTTCTAATCAATACAATTTACGGGTACGATGAAAAGCCAACACAGTACCTCTATTATTTTCACCAATAGTAAATTTAATGAGAACATATACCTTTCTGCATATTGATCACGGTAGAACACGGTAATTTCAAGCAACGTGTAGGCAGAAGCTAAGAAACTTGTTGATTCTTGGTTTTAAACGTATTTCGAAGGGTGTAGGTTGTAATTTTGTCTTGATTCTTACGACTGATCAGACGCGAGATGTATGTTACTACTTATTTGCATTAAACAGAATATAATACACGGTAGAACACGCAGGTGGTTCGCAGTAATGTAATTATACTCCCCTATGACGCTAACTTGTCAGAATTACTCTATAGAGACTATGATTTTATTGCCATTACACCGTATCATTAAAAGTGTTTATTGCTAGTAATTTGTCTTTGCATTTCGTATAAGGAACATTAAATTATTTCTTTAAAAGCATATTTCTATTGACATTGATTTAATATTTTTGATCCATCAACATTTTAGTCAACCTTATTGTCATAAAATTAATATTTTGCTATGTAGATATAAATATGACAAAATGCGTTACGCTTTATAATCCCTTTTTTAATGTTTTGGTAAAAAATTCTTCACGGTAGAATGAAATCTCAAAAAAAAATGTTCCATTTTAACCGATTATACTGATTAATGTGAAATGGGCATTTAATGATATCCCATTACTCCTATATAAAGCAAATACGTCTGTGTTCCTCAATTTATTTCCTCACCGCCGCAACAGCTTCTCTCTAATATAATATATAGCAATCTGTGCGCGATATTAGATTGTACGAAGCATTCGAATCGCTTTCTTTTTTTCCAAAGGACAAAAACCATTTACGCAGGACTCGAAACTGTGCCGCTCCACTAGCAAAAAATACCACCTCCGCTCCTCTCTCTCTCTTCCAATATTCAGGTTAATCATCGGAACGTACTCTCGACCGACCTCTCTTTCCCAGTACAGCCACAAAAATCTCATAAAATAGTCAACCTTCTGCGAGTTTATACACACACATACACACACATACACTCAATTACATCACCCCGCGGAGCGCGTCGTCAACGTCGCGCGGCTCGGATTAATTAATAAGGTATGGCCGATGTGCAGAAAGACATCGATCGTAAAACTTTCTCCCGGCGCACATCGCGTGTGTGAGATTCCGCGAAGCTCGCTAATTACACGTGACGCGCGAATTGTTGCGCGGGGGCGCGTATAACACGCACACGTCGATGCATATATACGTTACACACACATGCATGCACGTGCGCGCATGACTTATATCTCGCTAGCGCGCATCGCATCATGTATTTCTAAATGTCAGGAGCGCGCGGGCGGCATGCGAAATGCGTATGTGTATACACGCGGAAGGGGAAGTGGGAATAAAATTGGGCAGAGGCGCAATGTTATATATGCGCGGTGAATTAGAATGAGACGACTATATGAGGCACGAGAAGGACGACACTTGCGTTTTCATGCGCGCGCGGGTTATATAGGATCAACATCGCTGTGAGGCCGATCGGAGCGCTATATATATAATACCATCTCTCTCTCTCTCTCTTGGCACTTTCGAGTAGGCGGAGAAAGTCACGCGACTGTCTGCGTGTAGGAGTGTGTGTGTGTGTGTGTGTGAGTAAGTGTAAGTGTACACGATGTAGAGAGGCTTAAATGCTAGGAGCATCAATGATCGCGATTCTCCTCCCCTCCTTCGGTTTTGCTCTAGACTGACCTACATTTTTTCGCGCCGCCGCCGACGCGCGCGCGAGGATTTGCAGTTTAAGCATCTTATACAGTAGCGGCTGTATGTTTGGTGTAATCGCGTTAATCGCCCATTATTTCGGTGCACGCTTCTTTAACGAGACGAAAAGCGCGTTATTTTCGGGTTATAATGGACGTTAATTGCTTCGATTTCCCACGTTGATTGAAAAGCATCGTTGGATTTTTTTGTATATACAGATGCTCGTTAATTATAGTTTATTTCATATCGGTATTTATTATTTTGAGCATGTATTTTTTTATAATTAGTAGGAAAGCACTCGGCTCAGGTTTTAATTAATTTTTTGTGTGCAAACAATCCTTTTTCCATTAGTAAACCGCGGGAAATAGTTTTTTGTGCGTCAGACGCGTGAAATTGAATTAAAATTACAGACAGTTTGGAAATACTTAAAAAATAATTTTGTTCCTTTTCTTGAAAATATGCCTAATAATATTACATAAATTGGAGATAGTACGTATCTCTAATTTTGAAATCATTTATCAGCACTGACTTTATCACGTAATTCTTGTTTTACACTATTTGTCGAAATAAAGCAAATACTGGAAAATCCAGGCACTATTATGTATAGCGGTTAATGACACATTTTATCTGTGTGGAAAAAGATTACATTAAGAATAAACGACGTTATAACCATTGTGTACAAAAGCTAACTCGCTTTAGTAAAAATTATTAATAAAAAGAAATTATAGTCGGTGCCACAACTATAATTTTAAAGTTCTATTTGCATTGAATCTTTAATAATTAGTATTACTTTGGTAATTTTTTCTACAAATAAATATATATTAAAATAATGCATTATTCAAGATAAATTTCATAAGTATAATGCAATTGTACCGTATGCAAAGATGCGGGTCCTATCAAATAAGGTTGCGCTAAATAATCATATATGTTTTTACGCTCATATCGTGACAGTTTTATAATTTTAATGGCAATGTCGTATCTAAATAGAAGCCACAGGCAGACCTGTATCATGCTTATGCGCATATACACACGTTATTACGTGTATTATCACACTATTGCACAAACTATTTCGCATTCCAATATTTGCGTAATAACGTAGCATTACGAATAACTTATAACATAGGTAAAAAGCAAATGCGCAAGGAAAATAGAAGCGTGTGCATACAGAACCGTATCTCAAAGCTTTCTCAGAGGATATAATAACAATCTGGCCCCTCGTCGGTTATTTCTTTACCGAAGAGGTCCGTTCATATAAGCCATTGGCGAATTTCGCGGATGGGCCAATCGCGCCGCGTGAGATAATCGCGGACGTCCCGTTGCTGTTCCGGGAACACGCACCGCGCGTGCTTCTCTCTTTCTCTTTCACTTTCGTCGCGCGCACATATCCGCTTTACATGCATGCTCGTGCGACGCCGGCGGGTTTCCCTCGCTTCTGTGCGCAGCAAAACGCCGCGCGTTGCGTAATATAAAGCTATGCACACGCGTTGAAGAAGTTTGGGATTATCGGTGGTGGATTCGTGTGAATCATGCAGCTGATAATGACGAATATATTGGTTTTGCAAGGGGTTTTGTAATGGTGTGCGTCATTCAGAAATTTGAGGGAACGGATGTTGGTTGTTATGGTGTTACCTTGTGCCTGCTTACTTTGATAAGGAAACGTTTTCTTACTACAGAGTAGCGTGCGGCGCAGAGGTATTGAGTTGAATTAGTGGAGTCATCTTGTCACCTTACTTGTTATAAATCGTATTACGATGTTTGAAAATAGTATAGGTTCTGAAAATTTGGAAACGAGTTCAAGGTGCAATGATAAAACTATATTTTGGTATAACTTGAACAAACTATAGCCGATTCTTATCGTGTCCTGATAGTATTTATAGATTTTCGTACGAACAATTAAATCCCACACCTAGAGTGTACTTTGTACTTGTATAAATATCCTGTCGAAGTATGTGAGGGTCACATATAACTTATATTGCATAGATAAAAAATAACATTGCGCATCTCTTACAACGCTAACAAATGTGACATTGATATGGAAACAATTCTTATTGAGTATTCGTTTAAAAATATAATAAAACAGTAATAATATAAAGCTTTTAAAACGTAGAAAAGATGTGTAATTAGTTTAAGCATTTTACTATGACATTCAATTTACTTATTCTTATAGCTTCTTACTCAGTCCGACCTCCTACTCCCGTTCCCAGAAAGCTTCATCACCGTCATAACGAGAGGTAAAAATAATTCCTGATTGCCATTCGTGAAACACGATAAGCAAAAATCTACGCAATAGATATATCGTTCTATACTTTCAAAACCGAAACGTGCGTGTATACAGCACGCACATGTATTGAGTCAGCATCTTACAGCCTCCATACATTCCTCGTCGACACATTACCGACATACCTAACGGACAAAACCTCGATTCACAAGCGCGAAAAGACAGTCTGCGAAAAAAAGGCGCGCGCTCGCGCGGAGAAAGAAAAGAATTCGAGAAACTCTTTCGGGGGCCGCGCTCGTTGTACACAAGCATCCCAAACAAAGAGCCTGCCTCGCGGAGAAGAAAAGAACGATCAGCGGATTGGGTCTTGCGCACAAGGCGGACGTAGAAAACACAACAAGCGCGCGGCATGTATTACGGGGCTATCAAGCAAAATTCGACAGGAGGCCGCACTTTCGCCGCCGCGATCCGCCGCACCGGCCGCCCGAAAACGTTCCCGACTTCCTTCTCGGAGAGAAACTTTTACTTTCTTAGCGGCGCGGACTGCTCCGGCTGGCGCTCGATCGGCCGCTCATCCCACTAAATTACGGAAGCGTGTAATAGACGCGCGCGCGCCGGCGCGCGAGCACGCGTCGAATTTGCATTTTTAATGGGATGTTACGCGCTGGCTGGTCCGGTCCGGATTTCGGACTGTATAAGTGGTCGATTTTACTTTTTTTTTTCTTTCTTTTTCTGGAGGCGAGAGAAAGACGCCTGATTTTTCGATTTCGTAACATTATAGATTACATTTGCATGCGTTTAGGATATATAGGTGTGCGATGCCGTCTAATGTGCGGAGTCGGACTGGTTTTCGATAAGATCGCGGCGGCGCACGTGTGTTTTTTTGATAACAATAATATCGTACACGTGATTTCGCTTTTACTTTGAAAAGCGAAAGGGGCGATAATTTCTTTTTCGCAAAAAGTTGGAGTTTACAAATATATAAACCGGTTGAATTTTTATTCGAGAGAACGGAAATTTTCGATTCGCACGTTTCTTTTAAAAAATGATTCTTGGAAACAGGTTATAAGTATACTTCGATAGTTTTGTTTATTTAGAGATTATATAAATTATGTTTGCGTTCCATATTTAATAAACAGGTATGAGAAATAACAGTTTGACATGCATATGATGAAAAATATTTATAGACTTTTCATATTAATACTTTAACGTGTAATTTGTGTACAGCAGGAAAAGTAAAAAATCTTTCAAAGTGAAATTGAAGTGTCTAAAACATTCATAAAAGATAATTCATCAAGGCATTATACGTAAAAAATTTACATGCCTAAGTGCTGTGTAGTTACTAGGAAAAGAAATGAAAATTTCATGCGTATACCGACGTTACTTTGAAAATATAAGCACGGAAGTAAACAAAAGTTTTGAAGAATCAGTTCTACGAAGGCTTTTTACGTTTGGAAAGTCTAATAAAAATAATTGTTCAATGTGCAAAATATCATTGACTGAATCAGAAATTTGAGGAAGTACGGGTTGTAATAGATTGAGTTTGTTACACTACTGAATTTAGTTTTAATTATCTAGAATTTAACCTATTTCAATAAGTAATGGAATTTAATAGTAATGACTCGTTTAAAAAATATTAATTTATGATCACGAAATGAGGCAATAACAATGACAAAACAATTAAAGCAAAAACATTTCAATTACCTAGTTTGTACCGCTATAATAAGCGGGTCATTTCTGATTTTAAAATTTCTCAGTATTTGATTATATACTCCATCATTTTGAAAGATTGTTATACAGTACACAGAGAAATATTTTGCTGTAAAAAAATGACTATTTTCGATAGTAAGTAATTATCATGAGAAAAAACGAGTATTTCCCTCGTTTACTGTCAAAAATAATAATTTTTCCTACACAATGTTTCTCCGTGCTAATCTTTATACCATCTACATAAAACAATATGGATAATAGGTAGATTAATTAACTATTAATTTTAATAACGAGCCTTGAAGCAGTATAAGCCCGTGTACACCTCATTAAATTACGGCAAAAATAAATGCTTCCCGTCAATCTTCAGCCTGCGTCACCTAATTTAAAGACAAAGCGAGCCACATCCTAAAGAGACTCTTCGCGCGCTTGCGCGTCAGGGCGAAAAAAATGTCGAAATCTCGCGGAGTCTCGAGCCACAAAAGAGTCATTAGAAAACCTTTCTTCCTTGTTCTCGGAGATCTTGGCGTGCCGATTAGAGGGACAATTTGGAGGGGAGGAGGCGTACGGGTATCAAAATATATTTCGGGGCGGCCGGTCGCCTCGCTTCCCAAGTGTGCCGCTAGAACTTTCTCCGCTGTTTAAACAATATTTCACGGTATCGCGACTCCCCCGCTGCCTCTTGCTCTCGTTATTGTCGTAAAGCCGCGGGCCGCTTGTAACTGCCTCGAATATCTTGGCGTGACAATGCGGAGGGAGTCGCCGAGTCTTTTCGTCGCAATTTTACGGGCGAGATTACGGCCGTGTCCGCGCGCGCTTGCCGAGTTACAATTATTATTTGGTAACAGGCCTCGATTCTGTCGCAGTCGCGAGATGGATTATGTCGTCTCGTTGGGTGGGGACTTTATACCTTCGTAATCGCGAGATTTTACTGCGCGATGCTCAATATTGTTTGCGCGCTTTTGAACGCTCTGTAATTGCAGCTTCGATGGTAAAAATGTAATTGCTGCGACTTTTTTGCTCATTATTGGTCGTGCATTGCCGGCAATTATGCTAAGTATACATATCCTGTAAGCGTTGTAGAACGTTGTTTTCTGCGTGGTGTATGTTACCTGGTTCAAGTTGACAAGTGAAAAAAGGGATGGATCGGCCAAAAAATGAAATAAAAATTAGTTTTTCATTCATCATCATTATTTAAATGTATTTTAAATTTCGACGCCTATTGTACACAGTCAAAATATTATAATAGTATCATAGTGAGATAAATCATATGCTGCTTATATTAGTTATAATGAACAACTCGAATTGAGTAAGATAGGTGTTAGATCTTATATTAATTGGAATATCATTCCATGGTCTTCTTAGGCTCTTCCAGGGTCTATTGAACAGTATAACAATCTGTGTCAATTGTATTATATGTCCTTAAGGAGTAAAGTGGTATTCTTTCGGTAAAAAGGGAATCTAGTTCTATACAATTAAATAAATACTTAGCATATTAAATTTCCTTACAGCTGATTCGTAGTTATGGTCTGTATAATTCATTGGTTCGAAGGATTTGTAACATATAAATACCTTAAAATTTTATGCTGAACACTCTTAATATCTTTAATTAAATAGTCTAAGTGAGGAGGAGAGCATATCACCGAACCATAAGTTAGAATCGGAGTAACTAGAGACTTATAAAGATAAAGGATACTGTCGGGACTAACAAAGTTGACAGTAGCTTTTTTATAAAACCTACAGTACGTATTTAAATCTGAAAACTAATAATAATTTATAAAAAGTTCATTTTTAAATCTTTTATGCATTGGAAGGCCTAATTCTTGCACGTTGCGGTGAAAAAAGTAAAAATATTTCCACATGATTCATAAACATACAGTGAACTCTATATATACAAAAATGCAACTCCTCTGCTCGCACGAAGTACATAGACTAAAACAGTATCTAAAATCTACAAGTGGGGTCATAAAAGCGATTATATACCTCTATGCTCAATAAATGCTAATTAAACAGCTTTAGAAAACACAATAAACGTCAATTAACGAAACGAATCATTTCGTCGGAAGCGCAAAAAGCAGTCCTCTTGCACACAGGAGCGCATACGAAATTACGAAGGCCGCGCGTGGTCGATTCTTAATTAACGGGTCCAGAGCTCGTAAGCTACACGAGAATGGAGATATTGATCAGATGATGGGGAGAGAGAGAGGAGTCGCCGCAAGTGAAAACGATCCGCAAAGTGATAGCGAAAGCCAGCCACACGCGCGTGCGCGCCTCTTATGTATAACACGCGCCGGTCAAGCTCGCTCTTGCGCACATGTGATGATGCAGTATAGCCAGATGAAAGGGTTTTCTCGTTCGCGTGCGCGTCATTCCCGACTGGATTTTTCGAGCCAGCGCCGCTGCCGCGAACCGAGACAGCAAGAAGTCTAATGAATCGGATTCCCGGTTACCGGTACTGCGAATACCTCGGCGGCGACTGTTCTGTATATAGTCTTAATTGTCGTGCTGGATGGTTCAAATGTTTCGGTCTAAGTTCATTGCCGCTTTCTTATATTAGTAAGATGCTTTAATTATAAGAGATCGCATGATTTTTATTGTAGATATTTTTGCTTCCTTTATGTTTATTTTGGTTCTTTTGTACTTGTGTACATTCAAGTAAATTCATCAGAGTTTGCATTTGCTGATTTATTAGTACTTCGAGTGAATGTTCACTATTTTACGTTCAGAGAGTAAATTATTTAAATTTTTGCTAATTTTACTATTGTATATGCTATAATGATATTGTGTACGAATTAATTCTTCTTAATTTTTTTCACAGTAACTTCTCTGTTGCCATTCTCTAATTGCAATTGTGAAATCTAATTACATTCAGTTTTTATTGTCTTTAATATACATACAGTGGTGAAAAACGTAAAGTTGTGAAACGTTTCGTACAGTGTTGGAGTTTAAAATAAATATATTCATATTGTGGCGAAAACATTTGAATCCAAACCGGAGCTTGTTTTGTACATTTATGGGTAGCAAAATTGGAGCTCGTCAAGATTGGTTTAGTATGGTGTCAAAATTTTGAGAAAACTGCTTACCTTTGCATGAAGGTCAATCCTGATAGACGTCAAAA
>JAPYZO010003155.1:0-13186 GCA_030522905.1 Torymus flavipes
AATACGCTTTCTGTTTTACGGAGTGTGGATCCTTGCGAAAAATGTTTGTGCAGTATTTTGTGTATTGTAAGTATATATATTGGGCGAGTACTGCTTGCACATTTTTTAGGGTAAAAAGTGAAAGTTCTTTATTTTATATTAGCTTTTACGTATTTTAAACTAATTTTATTAAGTAATACCGCGTATCAAATGGATTTTTTTCAGTATATAATAAAGTTTAAACGTATATAACCGAAGCCGATATTTTCATTACATAACCGGCAAAAACTAAAAGCTTCGCTCATATCGCGTATCATTTAATTAAATTGCCGCAAGCCAAATGAATTCTATGAAAAAAAAAGCTTTTCGAATTCGCTAAAGTTCATGATTTATAACATCGAGTTGCCGAAATTCGCCACGGACCACATCCTATACAGTTCTGATTCAGCGACCTTGAAAATATCGGAATCCCGTCCAATCTCCGGTCCGAATATTTTCACCGTTAGAAATCCTTTCATTCGGCAAAGCCCACGTTACGCGAATAATCCCATTCTACCACTCGTTTTTTTCGAAAATCCCTTTTTCACTATAGAGACGAAAAGAAAAAAATAGCTCGTCAATTCGCGTGTACCTTTTCACCGCTATACATCAATAAACCACAGCCTTTAATCTTTCCCACTAACAATAAGAGACAAACAACGACTGCAAGAGTTACAGAAAAGGAAGCGCACCGCGGGCGCACAAAAGAATCGCCGATTAATCTTTCCTGCGCGTGTGTTCCCCGTATTATACACATCCGATCTTCTCGAGCGAGTCATTGGAATTCGCGTCGGCCGAAGGGAAACAGGATCAATTACAATCAGCCGTATTTCATCGATGAGTTTAATTTATATACCTATCGCTATATACCAAAACGCGATTTTCTGCACACGTTAGAATCTATGTACGAAGAGCGAGCCGAGAAAGAAAGAGAGAGAGAGAGAGAGTGAGAGAGCCATTGACGGTAGAGTGCAAAGGTACAGAAGTTCGAAGGCCAAGTGCACGAGCGGCGGCGGCGGTGGCGGCGGCGGCGCAGTGCACTCATGAATGGCACTTTCCCCCGGCCTACGCGTTCTATCTTTGGTACGCAAAGCTAAGGGACATAATCATGCCACTACGCGCGCTATTATAACGGTTAATGAATGTATAACCGACTAAGAGAGAAAGAGAGAGCCAATTTTCCCTCTTTCCCTCTGTTTACTTTGTTGCATCAATGAAGCTACTGCGCAGCAGAGTCGCATATGTGGTTTTTTGCATGAATATACGAGAGGTTATTTTTGAAACGCGGAAGGGTGCTGAGCATGCAGAGGTTTTTTGCAGGCGCACGTGGTGATGATAATGCAGCAGAAGCCGGTCGAGTGGAAGATTTTTCAGCGATTATGCGATGGCATTGAACGATCCAATGTGTATACATGTGGGTATATGATGATATTGTGCTGTAACAGTATTTGACAAAATCATGGTAATTATTCCCCTGTGATAATTGGTTCATTCAGCTTTCTTTTCGGTAATGGAATTCGATAGGTGAAAGTCGTTGAGGCGTTTATAATAAGCACTCGTATAAAGAAAGTATATACAAGACATTGCTCTAGAGGCGTGCGATATAGTCAAACCAAAGACAGTCAATCACTTGGCCATCCATCAATCATCGGCACTCCTAACAAGCGCTGCACTTTCATTCAGGAAAAAGAAAAAAATTATAGTACAGAAGTAGGTGCTCCAGACATTGCTAACAATCCGAAAAAAAATCTGTTTAAACATATAGCTGCTCGTGATATGTGACACGTACGAGTATAGGGGGAAATTAGAATTGCAGAGAAAAAGCTTGCAAATGGCACTACAGAACGTGGCCCATAGCGGAATTTTGAAGATTATTTCAATTCAGATCAATTCTCACTTTCTTTCTTTTTCGTCTTATCTCACACCCCGGAATAATTAACTCAGCCTTCGATTCTTAAAAAAAGAGCGAAGGAAAAAACTATCTCTCCGCAGATTCTTATCACTACATGTATACGCACCGGGTGTACGTGTACGTGCATGCAACGCGCGTTGCCATGGTAACGAGCGAGTAAGAGGACCACACCGCTATGTAGAGAGCGAATTAAACGAGAACGATATCGAACTATATACATACATACATACGTCTGTGTTAGTCAGCTAGAGTAGCAGTTAACTGGCCTTTTAAAACTCACAGCCGCGGCCAATCATATGATCAGCGTGTCGGTCCTCCTGTGCTCGCACTGCGTTCGTCAGGGTATACGCCGACATTATACTGTCGTATGCTCCTACGACGCTCTCTTCCGCGAAATAGTTGCTATTCGCGGAGGAGCAGGAGGAGGAAGGAAGAGAACCGCCCGGCAAATTGGAGCAATTATACACCTGTGCGATGCTTGCCTTTGAACCGGGCCCAGTTCTGTGAAGTGCGTGGACAAGTTATTAATAGGGAGCGATGGTGAGCCCCGCGACAAAGTTTAATTTGCCTCGTAGTTTGCTTCCTGTGTGATGTTTTGGAATTCTCTATATGTCATGCCTGTGGTTTAGAGGTGGACGCTTTATATAGTTGGACAATTTTAAGTCGTTTTGCAAGGATTCAAATGTTTAGCGTATATACGTTTATGTAAAAGTATATAAAAATAAAATTCCATTATGGATTAAGCGAGTGAAGTTGACAGTCCACAGAGAGCGGCAGCTCAATAAAAATAATCTAAAAATATGCCCCGAGATAATCGCCGGATCGATGTGTATATATCTTAGCTAAAAAAGAAATATTTATTACTACTGCATTGATTACAGCGCGCGAGCCGAGCAATTGTACGCGAAATAAACGTATGTCAAACAAAGTTCACAAACACAGCTAAAATATTATAATAAATTAACGTAATTGATTGTCGGTGGCGTCAATTAACCCTTTCCGCGCCGCCACGTGATACCTGCGGTTGGCGCATTTTATGCAACGTGAATATAAAATAAGGAAAAGCCTCTTATACGATCATCGATCACAGACGATAATATATAGGCAGCCGAAATTGCACGCTGCGATAAAGCGAGATACGTATATAGCCTACATATCACTCACAAAATTCAAGGCCCCCACGATTTTGTTTCAGTGCGGCGAAACATTCTATATATCGGCTGTCGAAGTGTCAGAGGAATATGTTATTTGCTTTTAAAATTGTATACTTGCACATTATATTATATTTCGGAAATGAGTTAACTAGTTCATTCGTTGAATGACATAATTCGTTGGTATCCGAATAAATGTATATCGATAAGTGTGCGGGCTGATATTGAAAACGCGAAAATTTGATCGGTTCGGCACTAATTAACCTGTGTAATATACGTAACGATGTTTGCACAATGTAATGTAGGGTAATTTGGAAACATCAACAAGCTGTTATCTCGCACCATTAATTTAAACAATATTTTTGATGACATCCGCGTGGTTTAACAATGTATTACAACATTAGATACATGTAAAAAAAAGATAACGGTTATCACAAGTTATACATTAGTCGCTATGTAGAGTAAGCGACTATCTGCGAAGAGTTAAAAATTGTACAAACTTCAATACAGAAACGTTATAAGATTTACTATGCACGGCTCCCAGCGTCTCTCATGCTAATTATCATCAGATAATTTTCCCCTTCAATACCCCTTAGACCATGGTTCTGAAGTTTGCAGCGTTGGAATGCAACGAAATAATTTTTTACAATTATGCTTAAAGTTATGGCAATTTTATCTAAAACCTTCGTTAGAAAACTAGTTTATACTATTAAACACTAAATATACACACAACGTTAATATTAATTAGTATAAACTTGAAGTAAATGAATTATTTTTTTATTTCATTGCATTCCAACGTTGCAAACTTCAGACCCATCTTAGACCCTATTCATCACAAAATCTAAAATAACCGATGATTTTTGCATGCTCACATTTTTCTTCAAACCTTCATTCCCACACCCACCCCATGAAGAAAAAAAAACCTTCCATCATCAATTTTCGGCGCACAAGATCAACGACGACATTTACTCGCTCACACACACACGCGCGCGCGCGCACAGGATTGCGAAAATCGGCTTGGCCTTGAACACGCGCGCGCGAGCGCTTATCAGCAGAGTTCAAGAACACCGAGCAGCAGCGGCGCGCTTGCGCGCATCCCGAGTCTCTGTCGCCAACCAGATCGGCCCGTTGGATAACGGCCGATAAAGCGTGCAGCGAACGAACGAGCGCCTACGCCGCGCGCATTGCGTAAGGAGAGCGCCTGGCGCGCTTTGCATCGCGTTAATGTATTCATGTGTCTATATGTATATACAGATAGTTGCAAGCGGCTTTTGGGATTGTGGAGAGAGTAGGGGAGGCTGAAATGTAGTTGAGTTCGGTATATTGTCGGGCGATAAGAGGCTTTTAAAATGTAGTTTAAGCGGTTTTTATGAGTGCTATATAAGGAGCGAGTATGGGTGAAAACGGTGGTGTATTGCGTTGTTTTCGTACTATAATGGTCTTGCCTTGAAGTATATTTAAAATAATATTAAACAAAAGAAACAAAAATTATATATTATATAGGCTTTTTTCGACGGATTTAAAAATGTTTGGGTAAACTTGATTTATTTTAGATTTTTAATTTTGAAATGACAGTAATGAGATAGTGACGGATTGGGCAGTAAATAAGCGACGACAGGAAACGATTTTCGAGGCGATATTTGTAAAAATAGCTCGCGCTATTTTGTTGTCGATTAGTGGGATTGTTTAAATAAACAGAGCCGAAGCAGCGCGTAAGACGCGCAAAGTTTAATTGTGTGATTTTCCCTATAACTGAAGTTCGATTCAAAAAGGTTTTAGCGGGGCTATAAAACTAAGAATAAAAATCGGCATTTAAAATAAATCGATCCGCTACATAAGTGTGAATTTAAAAAAGAAAACTATACTCCTCTTTACGTCACACACTGCACAACCGAACTTTAAAATCCCGAAACCTGCAGCGACGAGTCGAAATTCAAAAGCCACCTCTTCATAACCATACTACTACAAATGCAACCGTTTATGGAACATTCGTATAGGATGACTACATCTTCACATACACATATTAAACTTCTCGTAACGAGCTAAAGACGTGACGACGCTCGCGCCACTTGTGTGCACCCGCGCACCGTTTTTTTTATTCAAGGCCTCTCCCAACCGGCGCGGCGTATCGCACACCTATATACGCACGCTTGCGCTTACGTGCGAGAGAGCGCGGGGGGCCTATTTTTAAAATGGGATTGGTCATGGTTCGGCTGTGCGAGCGAGCGAACGAGCGCGCAAAAAAAAAGATAGAAACGAAACACCGCGCCTCGGAAATATATGTGCCGGCGCGCGAAACGAAAGCCGCGGCGGGAGTGCCGTGGATCCTATTATAGTCGCGCGTGATCGATGCCGATGATGATGTCTGGATTGCGCGAAATTTCAATTTCTGGTTTAGATAGGATTGAAGGAGAAAGTTGCAGGTTCCGCGGATTCCTTGCGGTACTATAGTATGACGCGTGTAAATAAGTTGGCAGAGTTTCGAGCTAATCAATTTTTTTTTTCTTGTGTATAGTTAGGGAATGGTTTTTTGGTATTTTATTTGGCAATTATTGTGGTTGTTGTCGATGACTTTGGAATTTTAAATTCGTTCTGAGTGTACGATTACTTGGAAAAAAAAAATTGAAATTAATGAAAAGAAGAAAATTAATGGCTAATTTTACAGAGTAATTGAATATGTTACTAAATAAGTATAACGAGCATTATAGTTATCAAAATGTTCTTAGCTATGATTCATAGCGCCTTCGACCGAGAAAGTAATTAAAGTGATAGTTAGAAAATACTTGCGCTCAACTACTTTTAATTAGCTATCTATATATAGCAGGCTGGCATACCGATGTTTCATTTTTTAAATTCTTCATGTTGTAAGTTACTCGGGAATATTTTATCTTCGTAAAACATTCTATAATACGAATTTTTTTCACATATTCACTTTACATTCTTCACCACGGAAAAATTCATCGCACAACCTAGTCAAAAATTACCTCGTCCCTACACTCCTGAGAATAAGACCGCATACTCGTGTTCTCGGCTCAAAAGTATTTTCAAAATTTTCCTGGAACGGCCGGCTAACAAAGTTTATGAACGCCCCTAGCCGAGCTCGTGTAACCGGCAAAAGCTCACACTCACTCGCGGGACGCACAAGCCTATGCCAATACGACTCGAGCCTCGAATTCAGGAGAGCTGCGTTTATGCTCATCAAAACAAACAATTTTTTTTCACGGTCGCCGCTATATAGCTCCTTCCGCCGGCTAGCTAGTCGCCTATACTACTATATACACATCACCGCCTTGCACTCTCTCTCTCTCTCTCTCTTTCTATCCTCGTGTACGAATCTATATAGGAGCTCTCGTCGCGCCTAATGTGGAATCTTGCTCCGAAAAAATGTGAGCGAGAGAAAGAAAAAAAAAGAGCAGAACGAGAGAGTGTCTAGTGTTTTGGTTTAGAAATTTATCGTTGAGAGAGGCAAATGTCTCGTCGGCGTTTATTTTCTCGCGTGCGTTGAGCTTCGAGAAAAACTGCGAGGAAGGTGCGAACGTGGATGAATTTTTGAGCCAAGTGGCTCCCATGCTTGTTAATGATGATTAGAGGATGGATTTTATTTATTATATTTTTTGTTTTCATGACGAGTTGCTGACTGGTTAATATTATTTTGATTACCGCTTTCATCAAAATACATTTGTTTATTTATTTATTAATTTTTTACTTAAATGGAAGTAAGAACACTACAAAATAATTTTTTTCAATTTAACTCATTTTAATTTATCGAAACTACAAATTTTATCATTTAAATTCAAAAATGAATGCTATTCCTTAACAGTTATCTAATTATACCTCACAAACCCAATTTATTCTCCAGATTAACCATATTCTAATGGAATGACTCAACGTCCATACGCATTGCATTAGAAAAAGTATGTCGCGAAACCGCGCTTGCAGCACACGGGAGCAATCAGACGCGGGGGAGCCGAGATTTGCGCACATAAGGGGGTGGCGCATACACGCGAGTTTTTCAATTAGGGTCAACCGACACACACACACACACGAGCCGACCGTCATCAAACTTTTTAGCGCGAAGCGATTTCGTTTCTTCCGATCCCTTATACACGTCTGACACAGACCGAATCGCCACGGATTACGAGAGTATCACACTCACATCCGCGATAATTCATACACATACGCGCGTAGAAAAAAAGAGAGCAAAACGACGATCGGCCGCGGCGATAAAAACATATCTGAATTATCAATCGTGCGAGCGGTAGCGACTGGAGAGGAGAACGCGCGCGCATGCATCTATATACGAACGAAATTAGACCTCGAACTTGTTGCACAATCGCGCAGCGATGCTGCTGCAGCGCTCTGCTCCGAATTCACGCGCGGAACGTTTTGACAAAAGTATGTGTGAGTGTGAGTGTGTTAGTTCGTTGCTGCTGCTGCTGCGCTGTGCGTTGCGCTCATCGCGCATGCAAATCGAATGTACGTGATAAAGTTAACGCGAGTCGTATGTGCCTCAATGAAGCGTGTTCGTTCGTTCCCGAGCGAGCGAGCATGGGTTACGTCATTTTTCTTTCTCGCAGAGCGTAAAAACTTGGACGACTCTTGGGTTTTTAATTGTGTTTGGATTCGCTTAAATAGTGATGAAATGTCGCAGCGATAGATAATACTTGTAGCGTGATGTGCTCGAAGTGTAAAAGTTCTAAGTGTGCAGCGATGGCTCGGCGAAGTTGTAAAAGTTTAGTTTTTTTTTTTAATAACAACGTAGAATAATGCTTGTTTTATCGTCAAGTTCGCTTCACATGGATAGATTAAAATTTTTCTGCATATATATACAAGTATACTCGACTTGCAACTCGCGTATCTAATCGCAAGGCAAATAAGAAAAATTTTAGCTTATATATACTAACTTTTTTCTGGATGGGTCCCCCACGCGCATACAAAAACACACGCACACACATACAGCACACATCATTAGCAATATTTATAAAATAGCCACAATCATCGTGTATCACGTATATAGGAAATTACGTTCGGGATTTATCAAGGCCCATTACGTCAATTAAACTAAAAAAAATGCTCACTTTATCGCCCAAGTCAATATACGCGTGTGTATACATATATACTGCAACACTATTAAATGCTATTAAACTGTGTTCCCTATATATGTATATACATCACACGCATACATATAGACACGCGCACGCAAACGGAGAAGACGATAATTAAAGCCAACTCGATTTGTGTTACGAATCTGGAGGGAAGAAGAAACGGAATTATATCTATATACGATCGCGGATTAAAATACTTCATCCATTCTATATATCCGCGAAAAATAAAGGACTTTTTCTTTCATCCGGCAATATTGTTTCGCGAAGCAGACAATTTTCATTTCCCCCAGATTCAATTGTCGATCCGCCGTCGACTGTACTCCAGTCTATCGCTTTATATTTCTACCAACGAACACACAGACACACCTAACTCTATCGAAATTTTCCGGCGCGATCAGAGCTTGTATATATATATCACCGTTGCCAAACACACTCATCCCTTTCGCCGCCAAAAAAAGGGAACGAGAGGGAAAGCGAACGAGCGCAAAAAGGGAGCAGACGCGACGAGGCATTAGCTTCGCGACCTTGCTCTCGCCACAATATAGATATATACGTACAACATATAGAGACATACACACACAGAGACACACAGAGACAGACACGTACCACGTCGTACATCCAGGCGTCCATGGCCGTGTCGTACATCACACAGATCCGCCGTCGTGCCGGTCCACCTCTTTCTCTCCTCTCCCTCCTTATAATTTCTCCTTCTCCCTCCTCGCAGACGACGACGATGCACACAGAAAGCGCGCAGCTGTGTATATATATATATATATATATACCGCCGTCACTCGCGCACGTGCATGTCTCTTCTCTCTCTCTCTCCCCTTCGGGGAATCTCTTATGTGTATATCCTTCAAGTGCGCCGGCGTATACTAGCCGGTCCTCGCGCGCGTAATGAACCGCGGGCGAGCCTCGCGTGCGCGTATATAGCCGGCTACGAGCCTGTTCATCACCTGCGTGTGCTGCTCTGCTCGCCGGCCGAGTGAGAGAGAGAGCGACGACGCCGCGCACGCACACTCAACTCTC
The DNA here is from genome assembly GCA_030522905.1 of Torymus flavipes. NCBI lineage: Eukaryota > Metazoa > Arthropoda > Insecta > Hymenoptera > Torymidae > Torymus > Torymus flavipes. The sequence goes on from JAPYZO010003155.1 coordinate 9,216, forward strand.
TCAGCGTGTCTGTCGGCGATGTTGACGGCTCCGCGGGCCGCGCGCGACTGTGTGTCTGTGTCGTTGGCGGCGGCGGCGGCAGCAGCAGCGGCTATACGACGACGTCACGCAAGCGCAGCGCCGTGAGAGGGAGGGTAACGCGCGCCCGAGCAGTGGAGAGGAAGAGGACTCTGTGTGTGTGTGTAGATGTCTGTTGTGGGTACATGATATATACCTATAGGGAGGAAAGGATGGATGTATATAGGTTGAGAGAGGAGAGCTTAGAGGGGACACGACAGTGCACTGGTGTCTGTGTGTGTGTGGAGAGAGAGGATATAGTTTTGGATTTTAGAATTTTCGGAGCTGGGGATAGATGTGTAAGGGGTATAATGAGATTATTTATGGTGAGGTTTTGAAAGATTGTATTGATCAAAGTGATTTTGATAAGAAGTTGGAATGTGTTGAAAAAAAAAAAAAAATTTTTAATTGAATACGATTTTTGTATAAAGTTTTTTGTGTACGATTGGATCAATTAAACGTATACCGGAATTAAAGTAACTCGCGCGGCCTTTACTTTGTGTTTTGACTTCATATTTACCGTGGGTATATTTTACGAGGGTTTCAATATACATGCGTACACAAACGTGATGTAATCTTTCGACTTCATTTAAGCCGCTTTAAAAAGCTTACATCATAGTAATTAAATAAACTTCAAATGCGAGCTTCACTGATATACACATATGTTTGCTGTACATTTCTGTATAGCTAATTTAAAAATTTTTATTTCGTCGAAAATGTTTTTCATTAATTATCCGTTAGATCACTGATGTATATAAAACTGCACTTCGTTCATACTTCGGCAACTCAATACATAAAATGTTAATGCTAAATTAATAAAATAATAATTATTCGGTTTTATGCTCAAAACGTATATATAAATTTTAATCTTTCACCGGTACATTTTAGGTATAGCTATTTGTATCAAATATATAATTAATGTGCGGAATGTTAATGAGGCGCCCCCTCGTAATCCGCGATATAATCTGCATAAACTGAATATTTGCGAAAATTTAAAGTCCTTGCTTAGGATTCTATTGTATTTGGCCATTGTGCGAGCTGTTTCTCTGCACTTGCACGTATTATTCAAAATCCTGCATAAAAACAAAAACCCGAGCAGTATATATAATACACACATACGTACACATACAGACACGTAAAATCAAGTTATTTCGGCAAAATGACTACAAATGCGACGCATAATTGGGAATTCTCCTAAAACCGGAAAAAACATCTTATCTCTCTCCGAAAATCAATTCGCCATACCTATATACACGCATATCTCTCTTTTATAAAAGAAACCGCCACCGCATTGTAACCCCCATCAAATAAATCAATATAACAGACAATTAAGACATCAGCCTCGCAACAGCGGCAATACACATATATAAGAAACATCCAGGAAGCGCGCGAGCTTTAAAAAAAAAAACCAACACCGCGACGCGGCGCGACAAGATTTTTCCCTCCGCTCGCACGCACGCGCGATTTCACGAGCCGCACGCGCCTCGGCGCGTATTACGGCGTGCACAAGCGCGAAATCAGAGATACGCGCTCGCGCAAGTTTTGTAACTCAAGCTCGTGTTACGTATCTCTCTTGGCGAGCGAGCGAGCGCCGGACCGATGCGTTACATTGTCGTCAGCGGCTGCGTCTATTATACAACGGGGCTAGAGTGATGCGGGCTGTGTATATATATGTGTTGGTTGCGGAAGATGCGTGGATGAGTGTAGGTCGAGTTGGTGTAGGGAGGGTGGAATTTTGAAGTTTGATAAGAATGATGAAGGTGACGATGATTAAATGGTTCGGTCCGCGATGTAAATAATCGCGGGCGCAAATGGGTAATCTGATCGGTATCGCATGAATTAAACATTGGGTCGCGTGAAGGATTAAAAAGTATATGAATTACAGGTAGGCGATGCTAAGAATTCCGTTTTGGTAAAAAACGCGAGTATAGGTATGGCAATTTAATTTCTAGCTGTTCACGTGCCAGTACAATTTTGCGAAAAAAGATGGGATTGCGTACGTTGCAGCTGATTGATTCAGAAATTTGAGAACGAGTTCTTAGCCAGTTATACAGCTATACTAATCTTGGTTTTATAACAAGATGAGAATCAGGTGCAGAGCTTTTTGTTCCCACGTGCTTGTGAATGACGTAAAAGGTTTGAACAAATTTTTTTATTATCTCGATACCGTAAATACACAATCATAATGTAAATTATTAGCTTAAGCTCTAATCGTATGTTTAAGCAACGTCCAACTCGATTAACAAAAAGTTTCATTTGTCAAAAAGTATGGTACGACATTTTTTCAACCAATTCAAGTTGCTGCACGTGTCGATTTACTGTTAAAAATAAACAGTATCATTTTCGGCCACGTGTTATTAAATCAATCTTTTCCTATACGGAATAATTAAAGATATTTTCAAGCCACGGCTCAAAGTCTACAAAAAATTTTTGTCGTTCAATTTAGCTCTGATTGTTATTTCATTAACATAACGTTACTTTTATAAGCTTCTAAAGAAGCTACAAGATCACCGCTATCTTCTAATATTTCCATATTTTTAATATTAAACAGAGTTTTACTATTTAGTTTTCAACGGATATTCCAAAAATAACAATTGAATCTCAATAAGTCCCCGCGTATAAAGGTGATAGTAGCATACTAGGCGACACGCAGTACCAAAAAATCTACTATAAAACTTTGATGAAATCCCTCAAAGGAATATTTAATCTAAAACAGGAATCTTTTGTTTCCTCGTCGTCATATATCTGTGCGCGCGTGCACTCGACTCCGAACAAATATTCAATAAAAATGGAAGTTTTCGTTCCGCGGCGCGTGTAATGCATTAATTTGCAATTTCCAGCGTTCTTTGTTCCCCCCGTCGAAAAGTCCACTTCCTACTACCCTGCGATACGAGAAATTTCGAGGCATATAAAGTCAACCGAATGTCAGCCGCCCATTTAAGATCGCACCAAAGCGATACCCAATCCCTCTTATAACGAAAAAAATGCGTTTCGATTGTTTCACAACTCAACACTCGCCATTATCAATCATTGCCATGGGAACTCCTGTCACTCATTGCCAGCACGTATAGCTTATATCAATCTCACGCACCCATATACGCGGAAGTGTTAAAAAATCCTTAATTCGACGTTTAGCCGTCGTGTATATAGTTGCCGCAGCGGCGATCTTGAATTTCCAGCTGTCGAGCGACTGGGGGGAGTCGGGCGCGCGCGTGTGCCGTGCAATTATCCGCTAATTACCATGTATAATTCATCGTTCGAGCTCGCGCAAGCGGGCTAGGCCGTGCGAGCGCGCTTATTGAGCCGAGACGTCGTCGTCGTCGTCGTCGTTTTGCGAGTGTGGCCAAACGATTGTGTGTCGCATGCATGCATGCGCGTTTATGCAAGAGTTTACGGCCTGCGAGCGCCGCTTCTTTCCAAGATACGATGTGCATGCGCGTTTAGCTTCTGTGTTTTTTTTTCTTTAAAGCGATTTCGCGGCTTTTATGGGCAAGAAGTTTCGCGAGTGATATGTCGAGTAGTTCGTAGAAGAAATAAGCATGACTGCGTCGTCAATTTAGAGGGTTTTTAAGCTTTGATGATGTGAATGCGAGATTAATTCGTAATGGCGGCCTCTTTTTTGTTCGAAAGCGTTTGAGATATGGGTTAAAATTAATATTTATATGCAATGACAGACGATTCAGTTTTTGTAACTGTAATTGTTATCAATATTCGTTCGTGATGAAAAAAATTTAATTTTCTTTTGTAAGATTATACTTACTTTAAATATTTTCTTTTTCTTTTTTTTTTTGTTGCTTAATGTTTGAAAGTAGAAATTTTAATATAAAATAAATATCAACGGATTGTTACTTGTAAACAACAATTATTTATTTGTAAACTTTACTTTTTTTATAAGAAAAATTTATTATTTTCAT
>JAPYZO010003156.1:0-28333 GCA_030522905.1 Torymus flavipes
ATATGGTTTTTGGAATTTCGGTGATTTTAGCTTTGATATTTGCGGCCGGAAATTGAATTCGCCGAATTCATAAAATACGATTGAAAAATGAATGTTTGTAATTAAACCGCATCAATTTTTTTTTTTATTATTGAAGGATAAATTGAAATGGATAACGAATAAATAAAATTATTCGAGAAATGAAGATATTTACCTATACGAAAAGCCGCCGTTATTTTTGAAATTTTTTCAATTCATTTTCACCATCAACGGTTCAACATTAATTTAGTTTTTAATTTAAAAAAAAAATCAAAATAACAAGCCTACAAAGAAAATTCAACAACCTTTTTTTTTCACCTTTGAAAAAAAATCCTTTGCCGTCCGCACGGGCTCTGTAACTTTACAAAGTTTTTCGTCGGCGCACCCGTAACGAGATTAATCGCCATCGCAGTATGTATATGAATATTCCCCTTTCTCTCTTTCTCCCGATAATTGAAGTGTGTCGAGAACGCGGGTTCTCAAAATACTTACCCCGCGTGCGCTCTCACCGAAAAAGTTTACCCGTGAAAGTCTCCCTATCGCGATATCCTCGTCCTTTCACGTTTCCTATATATACCTGAGAGAGCTGTGTTTTGTGTGTGATGTGTGTACGTTACACAGGATGACATGTCAACGACAGCCTTATCCTCGCGAGCATTCGGACGCGCGTACGTACATTCATTATATATATAGATACATAAGCAGAAGCCGCTCAATCGCGGAATCTCGGGCGCTCGCGAAAGGTTTCACGGTCACACGCCGCGGTAAATCTAATAATTCGCCGTGTCGTGAGGCTACGACGACCTGTATATAGTGGGTCTCGAGACTTTCGCCGTTGTCGTGTGGTATATGGCTTGTGTATGTGTATCTTTAATGCGTATCCTGTTGCTCGCTCGTTGGTTACAGAGAGAGAGAGAGAGAGAGAGTGAGAGAGAGAGTGAGAGAGAGAGAGAGAGAGAGAGAGAGAGAGAGAGAGAGAGAGAGAGAGAGAGAGACGCCGCGTGGAAGTAGGTGGTTGCGGGTGTTTAACTACTGCAAGACGCGGTTTCGTACCGCTTTTTTGTATTAGGTGGCTACGGGAGTTGCCGAAATTTAGGGTGGGAATGGACGAATATAGCGCGAACCGAATCAAACGGTTCGGTTGAACAAAAACAGTTGAGATGTCGTCACGTGTCTCTCCGTTTACCGCTTATTCTTTTTACTTGAATTTACTTTTGATGCGATAATGTCGGTATATATTAATATTTTGCGCAGTTCAAGCAAATGTATAGACGCGTGGAATTGATTGTTAGAGGTATATTCTAATCTACGAGAGAATGATAACTCGACAGTCGTAATATGTTTTATCTGTCACATGATCGATTGAGAAACATCGAGCTAATCCATATACTCTTGGCAGAGTCTAGGAACAGTTATACTATCGTTGACACACATTTCTCATCTTGGCCAAAATCAATTCTTTCACGTTCTTATTATCATTCACGCTATATCCCGGAACACGACCGCAAAAATAACTAAATGATTCACTATGAACATAGATTCCTTCGAATTTGCCGTATAATCTGTTATACGCAGAATCGAAATCCAGTCGAAACTTTCCTCGATTCCTGTATATCAATACCGACGATCGTATTACCTATTTGGCAAAAAATTTTTTTTAACTCCACCTATATAAGTAATGGACTCTTTCTCGGGGTTCATTTCTATTCGACTCGGCGCGGCTTTTGATTTCCAGCACGCGCGCGCGACTCTGATTAAACGGAGGCCTTTGAAAAACCTCACCCTCTGATGCTGTACGCGCACGAGTGAGTAAGTCTTCATCGCAGCCACGCCGACTTCTTTATATCCCGGATCCGATAATACATCTCTAAAGTCGTTGTATATCCATTAGACCTGCGCGCCAAAGTGTAGAACTACACGTATATATATATACGGTAGAAAGAAATTATCGACGTCAGTGCCTTCTTCTCTCCATCCCTGTTTCCTCAACGTTTATCACGCTCGCACGCATTGTATAAATGTCGCTAATTATAATAATAGTATGATATACGTATATTAGCCTGCAATAATGCGAGTGGTCTCTCATTGATGCTTTTCTGTTTTCAGGAAAAAACCTCTACAATAATGAACACGTAGCAATTAAAATGGTAAGGATCATGTTTTATTTATCAATATTAGCTAAGAAATCGCCGAGTATTGATATGTGCGCGCGACGGAAAAATATGTTTTTGTTTGTGACAACTACTGATGTAAATTCACCTTTTTGTGCCAACAATCTGCGAGAGTAGTATAAAATTTTCTAATCATCATCCTCAAACGTTTCATTGAATTATAAAGATGTGCCCAAATAATTTAACATACATTTGGTATACAAAGCTTGAAAAAGTCGGCACATTCATATTAAGATTTATAACTGCCGCTTATTGGATAAGACATATATTTGAAATGCAATTACCGGCGACGTGGCTTACTATAAGCCTGCGCAAATCACGTTAGCCTGATATTCGCCGAAGCGACGTGATACGCGATGTTCAATAAACAATACTCGGCGCTTTCTTCAACACATCCGTCATCGATTATACGCGCATACACACCAAAAGCATAATCTTCGCAAAAATTCATTTTCCACGTGTTCACCGCTATCTCGCATTGCTTTCAGGAGCCAATGAAGTCGAAGGCGCCACAGCTTCACTTGGAGTATAGGTTTTACAAATTATTAGGTACACAGGGTGAGTATTGCGTGATACGCGCCGCTGCCGCAGCCGCCGCGGCCACCGCCGCTAACAATCGCAGCGGCGGCGGCGGCTCCCAAGCGTCATACTCATTTGATACTGCACGTACTGTAGAAGGCGTGCCGGAGGTCTATTACTTCGGGCCATGCGGCAAGTACAACGCCCTCGTGATGGAGCTCCTCGGCCCAAGTCTCGAAGATCTCTTCGACCTCTGCGGGAGAAGATTCACCTTAAAGACCGTCCTCAGCATTGCCATGCAACTCGTAAGTCTTCGCCTTTTATATAGATATATGTGTGTATGAGTGCGTGAGCACCCTTGCCTTGTGGTTTGCCCGCTATTTCCGGAGCGCGGCGTCGCCCGACCGAAACCGGTCTTGAGCCGGCCCTCGAGTTCGACATCACGCGGGGCAGGAGAAGACTAGTCGGCATGTCAAAAATTAAAATCCGTTACGGAAGTGATTCATGATTTTTTTATTGTATATGGGGCTTTGTTGAAGTATTCTTTCGCATTGCATGTTGTATTTTAAATGAGGAGGATTCTAGGAATGTTTCGATTTGTACCAATGTCATGTATCAGAGAATCACTTTGAGACGAATTTTCTATTCACGTCACGAAAGGGGATTGAATTAGACAGTTTTATTAGTATGCCATTTAATAGTCAATGAACGCTACCAATTGGCACTTTCAAGGCAGCGGGATCCATGTATGGATGATGAATTTCTGCGAAAGAAAAAAAAATTATTAATTTGTTATGTTTTCTTCCTATATGGTCTTAATAGTAGTCGCGTTAGCCACCATGATGTGTTAAAATAGTACTTCTCGACACGGGTGCAAAAAGTACGTACTTCCTAGTTTCGAATCGTATTTTATACCACGAGTGCCGAAAAATCGTATCAAATTTGTGATTTTAAGGTTAGAGTTTTATCAAGTTCATTAACTCGTGGTAATAATTAGCAAATGAAATAATAGCTGTCAATATTGAAAGCCAATACTTTAAAACCAATAAGTAATCGAACATGAGTTACCAGCGAAATTAATTAATATTCTCATTACAGCTCCATAGGATAGAATACGTTCATAGTCGGCATCTCATATACCGGGACGTAAAGCCGGAGAATTTCCTCATCGGACGAAGTTCGACCAACAGGGAAAAGATCATTCACATCATCGACTTCGGACTAGCCAAAGAGTACATAGACCTGGAAACCAATAAGCACATACCTTATCGAGAACATAAAAGTCTGACGGGTACGGCGCGGTACATGAGTATAAACACTCATCAGGGGAAAGGTAAATATAACTCTTGCACTTGTGCATGGATGAAGAGTGATTTCGATATCTTCGAGCAGAATGATTCTGCCTGCGGGGCGGGAGAACAAAAAAGTTTCTTATTCTAAATTTATATACCTACTCTTTGGCGAGAATTTCGTAAAAGCAAAACAATATCGATTCTAGTTTTAAAAAAAGACTCGGCATTTGTCGTGAATTTGGCATTATGCCGGTCTGAGATAAAACTTTCTATTTTTATCTTTAACCACAGTTTTTTTTATATAACTTGCAGATAAACTCTTTTTATATCTAACTTTATAAAAACTAGAAAAAATCTTGAACTTGATAAATATTATTATGTTATCGCTAGTGTGTACAGATAATTTATTAGTAATTGCAACTTATCACGTATAAGACGTGAATAATTTTCACATTTATAATCACTATATCTATAATGTCTAAATTAATAAAGTAGAATGTATTTTAACTCGATAGGTTTATTTTTGACACATTATAATATTAAAGAAAATTAAATAAACCCAACAAAGCAACCGTAACAGATACTTTATTATTATTCTCGATATCATTTTAAAATATAATTTAGAGGAAAAGTTATTCTCGTATAATATATAAAAGTGCATAACTGTAAAAAAAAAAAAAAGAAAAAAAATACACACAGACACAAGCCAAGCGCATTTAATAACAATATATTCAACTCATTGCAGAACAAAGCCGAAGAGACGACCTCGAGGCGCTCGGCCACATGTTCATGTACTTTCTGAGGGGCAGCCTCCCGTGGCAAGGACTGAAAGCCGACACGCTGAAGGAGCGATATCAGAAGATCGGCGACACGAAGCGCGCCACGCCAATCGAAGTGCTATGCGAGGGCCATCCCGAAGAGATGGCCACGTACCTGCGCTACGTGCGCCGACTCGACTTCTTCGACACGCCGGACTACGAGTACCTGAGAAAGCTCTTCCAGGATCTTTACGAGCGAAGAGGTTTCCCCAGCGACGGCGAATTCGACTGGACGGGCAAAACGATGGTGGGTGTCAAGTGAAAGTTCCCCGAGCCACCATTGACGCATCCCCGGGCATGTCACTCTCTGCCACTGCGTACATGTAGCACGCGCCTGAATACCGATTTTCTCTCTCTCTCTCTCTCTCTCTCTCTCTCTCTCTCTCTCTCTCTCTCTCTCTCTCTCTCTCCCTCTCTCTCCCTGTCTTGCAACATAATTTCTCACTCATTTCACATCCGTCCTGTTCTTCCGATTTTTGTCATCTTTGGCCTGCCACCGATATTAGATCAATTTCTTTGCTAACAAATCTTTTTTTCGAATAAAAACACCTTTTTAAGTCTGAACATGCGCATGAACTTTTTAACGGCGATAAATGTCTTTATCTATCTCCGAGTATGCGTGATAAAGCGTTAAACAAAAGAAAAGCAAGCACAAGATGCACGCGTACCCTCCTCAAACACTGGAATCGAGTGCATTATCGACACAAGTATTTCCTATCGTAAGTTAACGACTAGCGTGCGCGCAAATAGAGATTACTCTAAATTTTTCAACTTTGCATGCTGCCCAACCAAACAATGCACGTCCTCTAGCCACCGAACTTTGCGCAGCTGAGGGCGCTCAGGATGGCTGCCCCATCGAATATCGAAAAGACAAAGTCGGATAAGGTTGGTACTATCTGTCGATTTGCGCTCGTAGGACGTTTTTACAGCTTGTCGCTCGTATATGCGGTGTCGTTAGTGCAATGTAGACAACTCCCACTCAAGTACGTTATGAATATTGATGAGATTTCCCAGTAATATTATTTTTTGACAATTTTACAATACAATGTCTTTTTTTTTAATTCTATTGTGGCAAGTATTTGACTAACTCTGTGTTTATTTGCAGTCAACGCCAGTGGGATCATTACAAACAGGCCACGAGATCCTCGTATCACCGAATCGAGACAGACATCCCGCAAATTACAAGGTAATTGACGCCCTAAATCAAAGCTTTGAAGCAGCATGTCATTTTGTAGCTACAAATTTTTATATCAAATTACTCTGGTTGTGAGAATAACCGCATGAGAATCCGTTGAGTCAAAATTAAACAGTTTGAAAGATTTCATTCTTGCAGCTAAAACACTTGCCTTGTTTGCGCGATTTTACAAGTTTCTCGAACAAATGAACTTTCTGCCAAAGCCAATAAAGATTTTAGCGCTTCAAAGATCATACATTTAAATCGATTGCCTTCTTTCATTGATTGACCTGGTTGGGAAAAATCGCGGGGAAACCAATCCGATTTAAAGGAATGCGATGATTTTGAAGAAGATACGGTTCTCATGATGGATGAAGTTTATTGCATGGAGATGCAGGGCAACTACGTAAGATTAATGACAAAAACAGTCTTCATCAAAGTCAAATGTATCGAGTAGGCTAGCTTTGTTGTACAATGTATATTAATTAAAGTCCGTGTAAGCCTAGGTAGCCAAATTGTTAGTTAGACTGTAAGAGTATAGGTAGATTATAATGTTTCTTATCGTTATACCGATACTTAGCACATCGTGACATTTTGTGAATAAGACAAGTCTTCATCAGATCTTTCAGGCAAAACTATACTGCTAAAAGTATCTTTTCAAACGTGTATTTATAATTCACTTTTTTTTTGTTTTTGTTTTTGTTTTGTTGTTTTTTTTTTTTTTTTGTTTTTTTTAACAAGGAACCGGACTTAGTTTCGATACTGTGTCATATATTTAATTCTTCTTTTGTTATGATTTCCACAATACAAATTTAGTTTTTAGTTAGTTTTTTTTTACTCTTTAACTTTTTAAATTATACAAGTTTGATGCTGATTTGCCGGAAGATTCTGGGTGAAGATACAGTTTACATTTGCGACGACACACAGTGGATCAGATTGAACTTTCGTGGGACAAAATTCCTCTCTGGCTGAAATTGCAACGGATCGAACCTATTTTTTTTTTTAAACCTTCCTTTTTGTAAAAGCTACAAGATGCGCTTGCAACTGTTTTGTTTTTCTAATGCCCACATATAGAATTTTTCCGAAAAAAAGCCAAAAAATTACAATTTTCTCCTAGAACACGTTTTGGAATTTTTTGAGATATAAGACGTTTTAGGTCAGTCAATACCGATGATAGAAATGTTATCTGTACATAAAAATTCTACGTGAGAAAATTGGGGAAATTGTGCTCAAAATTATTTAATTAATTTCTCAAAAACTATTTGATTAATCGTCTTGAAATTTTAACCATTTATTACACTTATTGAAGGCTGTATTTGGTTAAAATTTCAATAGGTTATCTTCATTTTTTTATTACAATAAAAAGTTCTCTTATATTCACATGGAGTACATATGCGCATTTCCAATTCCAAAAAATGGAATAAATATATTTTATATCTCAAAAAACTCCAAAATATCGTGTTCTAGGAGAAAATTGTAATTTTTTGGCTTTTCTCGGAAAAATTCTATATGTAGGCATTAGAAAATCAAAAAAGTTGCAAGCACATCTTGTAGCTTTTACAAAAAGAAAGATTAAAAAAAAATAGTTTCGATATGTTGCGATTTCAGCCAGCGAGGAATTTTGTCCCACGAGAGTTCAATCTGATCCACTGTGCGACAGAGATATACATAAACTATCAGTTCATGAATCGATAGCGTTACTTACGGAACAAACTGATGTTACTTCTTTTTTTTTTACTAACACGTACCGTTTACGACGCTGCGTCGTGCTTGTTGTTCCCTCAGGACGCGGCTGGTGGCGGGGTGGGAGGAAGGGGCGGTAAGGGGGTAGGTGCCACGTGGGTGCCTGACACAGTCAAGCAATCGGGCGCCGGTGGCACCTTGACACCCGCCGACAGACATGGTTCCGTACAGGTGAGTCCACAACCTCTTCAAATCCGAGGCACACGTAACAACACACATCCACACACGTCACCGATTCTCTTATACTTTCACTGTCTTGCATTCTTCAATTTTCTTTCACTCTAATCGCTTTCATAAGCTCTCTTTTTCTTTTCTTCTCTTCATTTTCATACTCTCTTTTTCTCTTCTCGTTTAACATTGTTATACACTTGATTCGCACTCTACATATTTAAACGCGCGCGCACACACACATACATACACACACACACACACACACATACACACATCGCCAGCAGAGATATACCTACATATATACATTCATGTTAATAATCATGTATACTGACTTGTGTTCCTTTTTATTTGATACGATATTTCTTACATGAAGCTGTCCATATGATAAATTCTGCTTGACCGAATATCATTTTTATTTGCTTCATAGATTTTGATTTTTTTCTATACATACATATGCTTAGCTGCATATTTTATTAATAAAAAACTGTACTGTATGATAATTTTTCAAACGAACAAAATTATTTGTTGAAAAACTTTACTTTTTTATAATAAAATTTATTATTTCCATAGTTTGTGCTGGGGCACACTCGACATGTGAAAATTTATACTTTTACAATAGTAATTTTTAAGATTTTCATAGCAAATTTGACTTTTTAAATAATAATTTTTATGATTTTTGTAGCAAATTTTATTTTTTGAAAGAATAACTTTAATCACTGCTAAAACAAAATATTACAAAATCCGCCAATTTGCTACAAAAATAATCAAAATTATTATTTCAAATACTAGTAGCATTTTGAAAAGAATCATAAAATTTATTATCTAACTATAGGGGGGCTACGCCTTACGCCTCCTGCGCTCTTCGCTCGTCGTGCCAACCCCCTGCTGTCTACATGTAAAAACTTCGTTTTTACATATAAATCTAGACCACCTAGGAGAACCTTATCGTCATTATTGCAAAAACTGTGACATCTCAAATACTAATACATTATTTTTGACACAACGCGCGTAAAGTGCTATTTTAGCGCACGCTGGAAAACCTAAGTGTGCGAAAAAGTAGTACTTTGCGTACGGAGTGTCATATGATATTTTTCGATACACGTGCGAGGGATAATTCTCGACTCATGTATTTAATTTTCGCCCGAGCGAAGCGAGTAAGCGAAACTTACACTTGTACGAGAATAGTCTCTTTCGCACTAGTATCGAAAAGTACTAGTTCGATACAGGTGATAATAATGATTCGGACACGAGTATTCTCTATGTAAATCGATATCTCTACGAGTTAAGTGAGAGAAACGTCTTTTTTTTTGACAAATTTAGTTATTTTTAGGATGTAACTTTAAAGAATGCTATTGTACGGAAAAAGTTAGAATAGAAAAAATATGCATTTCAATTATATCTACCATTTTTTTAACAATATTTTGCGATAGATTTGTCTCCATATAGAACCAGGCCCTATATTATAATATGACAAGTGATCTCTGCGAACTTCAGCTCGATCATTCAAAATCTCTTTGAGTTATCAGTGGAACTTGATTATATACATAACTGATACATTTTTCACAGTGGTGAAACTATAAGACATTCCCGAGTAGTAGCTATGCGTAACAAGTAGCGGTCGTGCCCAAAAAGTGTAAAATTGGCTACAAAAATCATAAAAATAACTATTTAAAAAAGTAAAAATCCGACATGAAGATTGTGTCCCAGCACTACTATCTAAAAATAGTAAATTTTATTATTAAAATATATTATACTTTTATAGTGAAAAAAAAATAAAGTTTACTAATAAATTTTTCTTCGTGTACGAAAAAAATGTAATAAAAATGTTGACAAGAATTTTTTTAATACAATCGTAATAGTAACAATTCCCTAATTTATCAATAGTGCATGTAATATTTTAACTTTTTATTTGAAGGCAATTATTTTAATAATTCAAGATATTCGATCCATGAATAAAGTTAAGGAATATTTATTGAATTCTAAGGAACTCTCTCTCCTCTGTCTCTCCTCTGTCTCTTTCCTCTCTCTCGCTCTCCTCTCTCCTATGGTTCTCCCCCCCCCTCTCTCTCTCTCTCATTGTTACTGAGGAATCTCAGTTTCATTTCCTCCTTACCTCCCTCCCTGTCTCGTCAATTAAAACCACCGGTTCAATCGCGACTATTTCGACTGTCTTTTTCTTTTTTTGACTACTTTTTTCCACTTAGTCATTTAGATCTACAGAGGTTGTGGTATCCAACGTCAATGTTTTTCAAGTAAACTCTTACAATAAGATAGATAAGACCACACAAATATACTATAATTTTATCGTTTTTAACATTTGAAATATTGTAGTTTATATGCAGCGACGTTGACTTCTAGGGGTAATGTAGCAATTTCTGTCGTAAAATTATACCATTCTTTAATTTTTATAGAATTTTTAAACATAGTTTTTAAAAATATATTTTTCACTTTCATAAAGAACTATAATTAATATTAATGTTCACAACTTTTGTTTTGAAAATTGAATTAACATTTTTTACATTTTTCTAGAAGAAAAATAGCTTTATTCGTCAACATTTATGACATTTCTTGCTACATCTAATACCTACATTTTCATCTAAATTTAAATATATATTATGTTATATAACATCCATTATATACTTCATTAACATTTTATAATCGTGTTTAGGAATCTAATGTTTTACAAAAATAGCTGTTAAACATTATTAGTCTAACAAGAAGAATATCACATCTTTGAACAACGGATTTTGAAAGGGCTTTGAAAGTCGATTTTCGACTCCCATGTAATTCGTTGTTCTCACCCCTTTTCTTGCAATATGAGCTATTTAATCCTGTAACTTGGCAAATCTTATTATTTAAAAAAAGAACAAAAAAGATTTTAAAAGTCAACAGAAAAAGTTTTTGATTTAAGGCTTAATTCGTTACAAGCGTTAATTCTTTATCACAGTATAAATAATCAAAGGTAACATAAGAAAATGATCATTAACTTTAAATGCTTGGGACTTATTACAAATCAACATTTTTAACTCTAACGCAGCTAAAAATAATTTTTTTTTGTTTACTTTGATATCTGTTGCTCTATAGGTATTTCATAAAATAAATTTTCGCGAAGTTATAAACAGAAATTATTTTCAAAATAATTCTTATGTACGATTGTTTGCTCATATTCCGAGAAAAAAGGCTCATTGCAATGAATGGAGTACTGGGTTTCATTTTTCGATACCGAAAATTGACTCCGAGCCCCGTCAAAATCCGTTTCCTACAGGTTTGACATTCTTCTTATAATTATAAGTATTGCTAAAAAAACAAAGTATAACTTAGTAAAAATGAATATATGTTTAGGTGAAGACAGAAAATGGTCAGTTTTACATTTCGCTTCTTTTAGTTTTTGCTACAGCATGTAAGCATTGTAATGCGTTTTTCTATTGATTAAAAATTAACAATTTTGTTCTGCTGTACTTTTAATTTGTTTAATACAGTTCACTGAACAAACCAAAATGCGTTGACTGAACATATGTAATGTTTTTGATTGATAGTTTTTTCATCTAGTCTTACATTCTTATTTTACTTTCGTTAACAAATTTTCGAGTATTAACCTATAATATAAGTTTCTAACAAATGTAGCTCTCAAATCGGAAAAAAATATTGACTGCAATTTTAAAAAGATATACTAACTATATAAATAAATTAAGAAACTATTGTTGCAGCTGTATATTTTTTTCTCGATGTAATGCAATACCTAATAAAAATAATCTTTAGACTTTCGTGTAATATTTGTCCTAAAATATATACATTTTAAGAATTAAAATGTATGCATTTCGATCAAAAAATAAAGTATCTTTTTACTAAATAAAATTAATATTTGCCCACAGGTTGTATCCTCGACCAATGGAGAATTAGCTAATGATGACCCAACAGCGGGTCACTCGAACACACCTATTACAGCACCTCCAGAAGTGGAAATGATAGATGAAACCAAGTTAGTATATACTTCAAACTTCTGCCATATCTCTGTTTTTCTTCCTATTTCTGCACACATTCTATGTAAATATGGAGCATGCACGCTTTCGCGGTAAATGTATGTGTAAATGACTTGGTTATTCAACCTTTAGATACCACTCTTTTTTGATATGTAAATGTTTGTATTGTTGATTTCAAATAGTTTTATGAATGGTGACTTCAGAAATTTTTCGTTGCATTACTTATATTGCGATCCAAAATACAATGCCAAATTAGTGAATTAAATTAAATAAATAGTAATATTATTTATACAATCTTCAATTACATTATCAATTTTTTTTTGTTATCTGGATCATTAATTTTCTATTTTTTGCTTTCCTTTTTTTAGATCGGCAAAAATAGCAAAAAAAGAAAACGATAAGTCGATTGCAAATTCTATCGAGTTATCTAATGAACAGTTACATGCTATACAAGTTTCTTATTACAGAGCCGCTTTGAGAAAATATTCATGGCCACTTAAAGATTTTCTTTTGACTAATATGGTAGCAAACATACAGAAAGACGGTTGTTTATGAATGGTGATTTTAGAAATTTTTCGTTGCATTACCTATGTTGCGATCTAAAATACAATGCCAAATTAGTCAATGAAATTGAATAAATAGTAATATTATTTATACAATCTTCAATTACATTATCAAACTTTCTTTGTTATGTGAATCATTAATTTTCTATTTTTCTTTTGCTTTCTTTTTTTTTAGATCGGCAAAAATAGCAAAAAAAGAAAACAATAAGTCGATTGGAAATTCTATCGAGTTGTCTAATGAACAGTTACAAGCTATACATGTTTCTTATTGCAGAGACGTTTTGAGAAAATATCCATGGTCACTTAGAGATTTTCTTTTGACTAATATCGTAGCAAAAATAAAGAGAGATGGTTGTTTTGATCTCCCAATAGTATATCGGTAAAATACCAATGACAAATTTGTGTAGATAGTTTAACTCATTGTTATTATCAAGCTAATGCAGTATTATTTAAGATGATATTGTCAAATAAATAATAATTTATGATTTTCAATTTAATGCGAATAATTTTTTATATGACGGGAGAATTAAATGCCCGATGTTTTGTTGATACGCGTGAATAAACATTTTGAAAAAGTTTTAAAAATAAATTTTTTTTATACATTATAGTTATTGCTATCCTTTCTACATGTATTTAATTTATTAATTCATTTGGTTATGTAGGACCCTGAAATTTTGTACATCTTCTTTGAAACAGATTTTTACACAATCAAGCAATGGTCGCATGTAATACATATAGTTTTAGTAAGAAATTGAAATAATTCTTGAAACTCATACGTCGTACGAATCTGTTTCAAAGTACAACTCAATTTAGTCTCTTATTTATTTGTTAATGGACATATGCCATGTCAAGTTTGTCGTATGAAGAAAAACATTATGCAAGTATAGGAAAGTCTACTGCAAGTCTTCTCGTTCCACTGTTTCAATAATGGTCTATACTTTCTGCTTTTCTATCTGCTTGCCTCTTTATGTCTATCTATTTTGTTTCTCTCACTCTCTGTGTTATACTCCCACGGATTCCGCATGCGCTCGCTGGAAAATAAAAACAAAGCCGCCCAACAAAAGCCAGAGAGAAAACGATTCTAAGTCCCATTAGTATTTGCTTAATTTCCAGATGCTGCTGCTTCTTCAAGCGAAAGAAGAAGAAAAGTGGCCGACAGAAATGACTGACAGTGACGCTTGGTCTCGGTGGTACCACCGTACAGTGTACGGGTATTAATGCCGGAGGTGGCGGCAACGGCGGCAGCGGCGGCGGAGGCACAGGCGCGGCAACTGGAGGTGGTGGCGGTGGAGCCGTGAGTCACGTGGATCGACTCGCGGCCGGCGCCAAGCGAGGACTGATGGGAGGTGGTGCGGTCCTGGGCCGCGGCAGCCTCGGCGCCGATCAGGAGCGCGAGGCCGTCACGCTGCTGCGCGCCAGCAGCCACTCGGCCTCCCGCGACTCGGTGCTGCACACGACCATCACCCTGACTCCCACACCCACACCACCGCCTTTGTCTAATTAAACCGACACGTACACATAAACACACTATGAGAGGGACATGTACTCACGGATATTCGCGTTTGCTATGGCGTGACTACGTTCAGTGAGAATAAGAGAGGGAAAAAGAGGAAGAGCCACAAAAAAAGATGCGCCCAAGATTTCCCGCCCCATGAATACACAGTGTCTCACCCGATTTGACCCATTTTTCAGACACAGACACGCGCATAAACACGAAGATATACAACATACAGCCATCGCATAACTCTACCCGCGGATACCGCTACTGCTGCAGAAATATTAATATTATCATCCTTATTATTATGATTATCATTATGATTATTATTGCATTATTTTATTCTTATTATTATTTTATTATGATTATTATTATGATTATGATTATGTTTATTATTATGATTATTATTACTATTATACATCATCGTCCTCATCATCATCAATCGGTATTATAGCTTGATCCCCTCGTTAACAAGGTCATTGGTCTGTTATCTTTGTCGTTGTCGTCGTCACAGCATCATCTTTGTACGAATACAGAAATCGTACGGGAAGTTGAATGAATTGTTGACGGAAAGTAGCTTAATTATCTGTGCGACGAAAAAATGCTTCTTCACGACATAATTAACTTGCGCTTCTCGAGATAGAAAGTATATATATATATATATATTTTGACCACAAAAGATTTTTCGGTCGACGCGACCCATTCCGACGGGCTGAGAAATAGAAATGGGGAAATAGATGTATTTCTCTTTGATGGAAAAATTTCTTTAAGGAATTGAAATAAAGTTCTTGTAAGAAAGAAATGAAAAAATTTTTCGTGTATTTGTTGATTTGACTTGTATTAAGATATAAATTAATTATTCAACGCGATGAGCGAAGCTGAAACGCTCACTGAGTGCTTTACTTTGATTTTTTATTCATAGAAATTTTTTCATCCGAATTTTTGAGAAAAAAGAGTATGTTTCGAATTAAAAAGAAAAAAAAGAGAACAAACTACTGCGATTACAAACTATACTAAATATACTAAAAATTGCGTTTTAAAATGTGATAGCATTACATATGGGCTCAATTTAAACAATTTTTCTGATTTGAACTACACTTTGATACCATTGACTACATCGTATTGTTAATAATTGCGAATTTATAGATAAACAAAATTTGATGCAAACAAATTTTGCCTTTTAAAAAATGATTGATCGAATGGTAATTACATATTTGAATAATGGATAGTTTCTCGTTCTGAAACTCTCTAATTGGTTTTATCAAAACGACTCGATATATACATTATGGAGGCTTTATCAACGCTTATGACTAAAGGAAGTATTGTATGATTTTATACACTAATCTGTAGTTTGCTTATATAAAAATACTTTAAACAAACAGTTATAGTACTGCCTTGATAATGATCGCGAAAAGAAAATTTTTGCATGAAAAATTTTGCGAGTACGACTGGCAATACACTTTTAAAGGTGTGTTATTTGTATAAAAATAATAAATCAACATGTCACGAGCGTATATAATACCTACATAATGGCGAAACACCTTTAGGGCTACTGTACCTATTGTAATAAATTACCTTTTATAGATGTCTCTTTATAAATCGAGTCCATGCAAACAACTGCGGTTTCTCCGACAAAAATCGATCAGAAAATTCGTGATGCACCTTAAAAAAATAAGGGAAAATTTATCTTATAATAATAATGTATAAAATTAGGCAATTCATGGATTTTATCGAAAGAAGCCCGAAAATTGTTGTTTTACTTATTTTGTATATATTTAAGTTTCATTTAGGGATTTTGTGGTTGCTGCATGGAATTTTAGAACTTTTACTTTTTACGATAGCCAGAAAATGTATCAAAATGTAATTACTATAATTGTCAATAGGTATGATTATAATTACTTAATTTATGTACATAAAAGACGAAATTCTTTTAGTTTAATTGATGCATAAAATTTTAGAATAATTATTGCCTAAGAATGTTATAAAGCGGAGAGCGGTATGCATCTAGATAACGCGAGACTGAAAACCCTCACAGGACCATATATAAACGCAATTTAGGCTGAAACAGAAACATCAGATCCATTTTTCACTTCGTATGTAAGATAAGATGGGTTATCCACCGTTACGTTTCATATCAATTATTTAATACGAATTATTTTCACTTGGAAAATTTTAAGAGTACATATACGTTTTCGACAATGTACACCTCTCTCCCCTTTTTTTTCTTAATCTTTATACATACGTACACGTAGTAAGCTGTGATTGGTTCTGGATGTTAATTTTTAATAATTACGTTCTTAAAATGTTATTTAACGAGTAATTTACGCAGAAGTCGAATTGTTCAATGTGTAACACTGACAGAACAGAGGCACATACGCAGCGCAAAGTCGCTTTGTGTATCCTTGTAAATAACGTCGTTGTGTTGCAGATGCTTAAAGAGTAAAAAAAGTCGCTACGAAGCACCGTGCGTATTTTGTTTGCGAATCGGATCTCAGTTTCCCTTTTCCTTTTTTTTTTAAACAATGTATCTTTTTTGGATTTACTTTTTTTTTCTTTTTTTAACAAAGTTGCCTCAACATGTGTGTTTCAAGAGAACAGCCTCCTTTTTTACTGAAATTAACATCACCGTCAAGATATCATAGTAATATTTTTACGATGAAACGAGGCGCATTAAATTATTTGAGTGTATTATCATCAACTTACAAAAAAGTTATTATTAACTTTTAAATGTGGTTTTTGTTTTAATTCTCGGATTTGAAACCCTCGCTCCTTACCCCTTTTCGTTTCAACATTTAATATTTTCACATTCATTGGTGATAATTATTTATACTATTAAGCAGTTTTCTAAAATTAGATCAATGAAATAATAAAAGTCGTTTACGATAATTAAAAAAGTACTTTAATCAAATAAGTTCATCTCTTTTCATTATGATACAAAACGTATATTTTCCAGTCTAATTTCTATAATGTACAAGTTAAATTGTACTAAGTTTTTTCGACTGAATATCAATAGTTTCAACAAGTCCTTTACCAAGGATATAAAAATCTTCAATCATCGCAGGCACATTTAAAATCAATCTCTTACTGTTGTTAAATTTTTGGCAACCTGTAATATTAACTTTAAATTCTTTTTCTTGAAGAGCTTGTGGCTTCAGTAACACCCCTATAATGCTGCCACCGTAAGTATCGTGGAAGAACAGAGCGAAGTCATTGTAAATATTCTGTAAAGAAATGAAATAATTAAAAAAGAGTTCCTCTTAAACTACTTATTTATCAGCAATTTACGTTTAAAGTGGCAAAAAGAATAAAGCTTTTTACGTTGTGTATGTTGTTTATTTAGATCTTTTGTAAATGAACACATTCCGAGTTACACAATCATTTTGTAAAAATGATTGCGTATCTTTTTATTGCCAAAACCAATTGAAAAATGGAAAGAGTGTCGATAGGGAAATGAAAAAGAAAAAAAAACATAGTATATTTCGTTGTTCAACCAAGTGTAATAGAAAGTAAAAAAACTAATAGATAGAAGAAAAAAGTCTATTAGCAATACGCAATAATTCAAACGGGAAATAAAAATCGAACGATGGAGAAAAAAGGAAATGCAGAACAAAATAAAAAACAAAATAAAAAGCTTACTCTCAGCTCCTTCAAATACTCGGCGACCGGATCGAAGCCCACGACGGGTATCTTCGCCTTCGTGTGCTCCTTAAACGGATGCAAAGCGATCCTGTCCGTGCCACCGCCGTCACCAGTAGCCTCGTACCTCCTCGGATTCAGCGCAGCTTTCAGCCGTATGAGGCAGTCATACGCGCCCAGGGGCGGACTGAAAAGGGGATCAAAGCGCACCGCTGTCACGTCTACGGCGATGTCGCTGCTGCTGAAGAGCTGGACTTCCAGCAGCCCGATAGCCTCGCGTGCCAGCGTGCTGATACGACGCAGAATGAGCTGACTCGGCGCCGAGCGCGTCCACAGACTCGCCTGCTTGTCGTATGGCGTGGAGATGAAGAGTGCCGGCAGCGTGTCGCGCGACGTACCGAACAGATTCTCCACTTCCACTATCTCCTCGCCTGTGTAAAACGATTAGAATTATTATTATTACCATTATGTCGTTTCTTTTTTAAAATTAATTATTATTATTGATCGATCGATTGATTAGTTCATTGATATCGATTGTGTGTACGTGAATTTTGTATTTGAAGTTCTGCTATGAACCAACGGATATAGTCCGAAATGAAACTATAAAAGATAAATATCATTGTTTCGAATTGAAATATATTATAAACGGAATTTAATTGTGCATTTACAATGTTTATAAAATTTAAAATAAAAATTAAAAATCTATAATTCACTTGAAAACATTATTTCTATTTTATTTTAAATGACTCAGTTTTAAATTTATGCGAAATATTCTTTTTCTTATATAAGAGTTATAAATTAGATTTTTTTCTTCATATTTTAATTACGCATTTTATCCTTGTTTTCAAGTATTATTTGTACATTTTTAAGACTTCCAACAATATTTTTTAAAGTTTTCAAAAAACCTTTATTTAAGATAACATCTAAAAATCATTATTTTACCACAATTCCAATTGATTTTCAATTACACCTCTTGAAAGAACAACGGAATCAGCCAATTAACATATAATACTATCAATAAATACTCACGCGTCATGCCATTGTTGAAATTGACGATTATCGGATCGGTGCTCCAATGCTCGCGGGCGAAGGCTTCGAGGAATCGTAGGAAGGCCACCTGTGGCGCGCAGGCTGGCTGGTACACATCGGAATTGAGATAGAGGGAGGCCATGAGCAGCTCGACCGCGACATCCGGCATGTGGGAGTCGTCGATGAGCTGGGCCGCGAGCCAGCGCTTCGCCAAGCAACAGGCAGACCCGAACGACGGCTGCTGGCAGTGCAATCTGCGAATGATCGAGGATTGCCAATTAGACTGCACATTGCGGGGTAATATAACGCTCGGCTGATGCCCCGAATTAGTAAGGTTTCCGCGCTTCCTTACGGTCGATCCGTTAATGGATGTAAGCACGGATTTAGTGTGTGGTCTTGGTGGGGAGAGTGATTTTGCTTGATGAGGGTCAGAATTTAGCGGTTTGTAGGCTGTTTGTGTAAGTGTTTTTTAAGGAGAAGAATGGCGGGGAATTCGATTTTTAGCTGTACGTACCCGTATAGTGCACCGCTGAGTCTTGGCAAGTGGAAGAGTTTCTTTTCTAATTCCATGGATTCTTCATTGTCTCGGTACATCTTTACGCCATCTTCTACAACTTCCTTGATGAGACCGATTTCCTTCTGGTTGGCTATTTTCAACCGGAAAACAAATCCGTCCTGAGGAAAAAAATTTACTTAAATTCAAAATCATTCTTGTTGATTTAATTATAATTTCTATCGTAATAAATTTCAAAGATTCTTCACACCTTCATAATATCGATGTGGTGCATGGAAGCGTGAACACGCGCCTTGTGCTCTTTTCGCATGCATTCGGCGATCTGCATGTGAAAAGCGGCTTTGGTCATGCGCAGCGCTTGGAGATCATCGGGCCACTTGCCGCTCGTCGACAGCTGCAAGGTGGCCTCGATGGGAGCGAGATAGAGTGGTACTTCCTCGATGCCGTTCTTGGCAAGCAGCAAGTGCGTCTTGCCGTCGATGATGTTGCGTTTGTCGGGTTTTCGAATGCTCGCCAAGGGCGGAAATACTTCGGCATAACGGAACAATGAACTGCAACCCTGCAGGCCGTTCACCGTAAGTGGTATATCCGTCAAATTCGACAACTGTTTCTCCAAGGCGTCGAAGGTGTTAATGGCTTGCAGTGCCGCTTCTTCTGGGCCGTAGGCAAACTTTGTTATTATGACCTATGGATAAAATTTTTCTTAATATTTTTTTGTCATATCAATATTTCTGAGTCATTGATTGATTTTACATACCCTCTTTAATTTTATGAATTCTTCCGCTTGATTGGAGAAAAAGAAATAATGCGTTTTTTCAAACAATTTTAGTTTTTGTTCCAATAAATATTTTACTATCCTCTGAGGTATAGTACGTCTTTGCGATTGTGTCGCGCCGCCTTTAGCCCAAACGACGGCTTCGCAAATCGTGCCGTCTTTAAATCTACGAAGTTCTGATTTATCTCCCCAAAATTTTCTAAACGCTCCTGCCTGAAAAAGATAATAAAAAATTTTAATATAAAAGTTGATGTAAAAAATATAAAATAAGTTTTCCACATACTTCAGGAAGGTTAGCACCCGGCCCTTTCTCTATAATATTGAAAGACGAATTTGTATCTAACAGTAATGCGATATATAGCCTTTCCATATCATTTGGAATTTCTTCACTAATACTCCATTCTTTTATTTTACGTGGTATATTACTTATAATTTTTATCCTTTTTCCTAAGCCTCCTTCCAACCATTTCAAACTCAGCTTGATTGCTTGCACATATTTGTTGGGGCCATAATTTAATTTATCTGATTCAGTGGAATATGCATCCACAATATTTTCCATTGCTTTTACATTGTGTAAGCTAGTAATATTATGCATTAAGTTATCTGAAATTATATTTAAGTAATTTATTTAAAAAAAAGAACTTACCAGATCAAATAGTCAAATGACCTGTAAAAAGGTACTTTTCGCATGAACAAAACTTGGAAAGCATCCGCTCTTGTATTATTTAAGCAATCTATAGACATTTCTGCTTGTTTTGAGATCCATTGAAAGATGCCTTTAGAAATATTTGCTGCTAAGTTATGGAATCCAGTAGAATCCAGAAAAACACAGTCATGATATTTGTGGTATTCCGTGATTCTATCTTTAACTTTTTCATCTTGACAAAGGCTTATACCTTCTTTACACCAGTTGCTGTTTGCTTTAAAAAAAAGATAGAGAAAGTTAATAAAAATTATGCTTAGGTACTTGAAGAAGGGTAACATTTAAAAATACAAAAACTTATGATATATACCTAAATTTTGCCATGTAGTTCTGACTATTTGATAGCTGCTCATAAATGTATTTAATTTTTTTTGATAGAGTAAATACAAAACATACATTGTAATAATGTGCCCATTAAATGATTCAAAATTATTACAAAATTCCCTTTGTTTTAACCAGATTTTCAACAATATTATACCATCTCTTATATTAGGGTATTCCTTGATCATTTTGAGATTTTGAAGGTTTGCTTTGAATGTTGTCAAATCATGCATCACCCTATTATTATAATGTGGTGTTGGTGGATTAGTGGCTACAAATGAAACAAATATATTTAAGAAAACATTATTGAAATTATAAACATCTAAATTTATTCATATTAAATAAAAAAGTGATTAAATATTTACCTTCATTTTTATCATCTTGTTTAAAGAACCAATTGGGTCTAACATTGTTTTTTTCTGGTGTGAATTTATTTAAAATAAATGTGGATTCTTGTGCTACCACATGAATATATACTATTATTCTTTTACTCAATTTTCCATTTGGAGCAATTTTCAAAGTTGGGTTTGAATGACTTCCAGCAAAACATTTAGATTCTGCCAATTCTTCATTTACACAATTTGCTATATGAGCTAAATAAATTGCTTTTTTCCTCATATATCTATAATTTTTAGAATCTATTTTACTGAATAGACTTCCTGGCATTTCTACAAAAATGTCAACTGCAACATCTGGACCAACAATTGTATCCAGCAAATACGAACCACCTACTGCAATATTACTAGGTGGTAAAAACTTGAAAGTACCTACGGACTCATTTGGCAATTTTTTCATGGGTATTTTAACGCTACATTCTCCAGATAGTTTATCAGAATTAAGCTAAAAACAATATTGGTTTTTTAGAAACTGAAATTCAAAATGAACATAATACATGGGTAAAATGAAGTATTTACCTCGATTTCTTTGGTAGTATCAATAGTTTTCACTTGAGTTTTGAATTCTTCCAACCATGTTTCAAACAACTTTTTGTATTTATTTTTTATCCTTACAGCATCAAGAATTTCCTCAATCTGCAGTCTAAATAAATTTGAGTGAAACAAATTTTCAGTCTCTCTGAGTTGACTGAGTTCTTCAGTTGTAGGTTGTTTATATAAATTTTTCTCCAATTTTCCCTTCTTCCTTTTTGGTGGTGAACCACTGTCAGCAACCTTCCTCTTTTTGTTTACTTTTACTAAAGAATCCTGTTCTTCTAACTGGTCTTCAGAATCGACATCTTCTTCCAATTTCATTTTGTTAGTACTTTTGGTACCAATCACTTTATTAATGCGATCAATCATTTTGAAAAGTATTTTCGGTACATGCTAACCTGTTAGCATTCAGACTGTATTGAGATTAAAGGTTATGTAAAACATACATAACCAAAACAAATACTTAAAGTAAAAATAAAATGTATCAATAAATATTGATAAACACAATTAACATATTTTCACTTCATGAATTATCTAAAGTATTATTTTAATAGATTAACGTAACATTTGTGATAGTTCTATTTACTGTTTTCAAGACTCCACGTTTTGTGCTCGAGCCTCGAACCGGAGTCGGCGCACGTGGTTTTATAAGTGTAGCGTGCGCAGTAGTGTAGGTAGTATAGGTAGCTTCCTATTATACAAAAATTGAAGTGCATTCCTCTATATAAAACGGTCAATAGCGGTAAAGTGACACACAGTGGGATAATACGTGTAAGAAAAGAATCGAATATAAATAAATCAAGAGAACAACAAGAAATTAAACAAATGTTGACTATTTAATAGATACATAGGTAATATGTGTATATTAAATTTAATTTGAACTAGCAACAATACTAAGCTTGTTTTTTTTTCATTGATCTATGTCGAAAGTAATATAAACTATACGTGACGTGACGTCCATTTTTTAGACTTCGACTTGAAGCGTTAAACGTATACGTTGCGCTTGTGCGGAAAGAGGTTAGGGTTGGTTGAAAATGTCGTACGTATGAAATTGAATTTCGCTTGTAAATAAAACTAAAAGTACCAAATAAGATTATCGTCTAAAAATAGTGAAGTGGAACTTATGAACTTGATATTGTAGATAACACAGTAAACTTAAAAAAGTGCACAATGTTGAGTAAAACAAAATTATTGCGCAACTTGGGTGCTCTCAGAGTAAGCAATTTTTTACCACATGCCGGTTACCATTTTATTTACTATATTAATTTATTAATTACTTTCGCAGAATGGTATTGCCGCTAATGTGGAATTCGGAGGTACTGGAACCTTTTTGTCTCCTATTCAAATTCGGAGAAAAGCAAGTACCCCACTGAATACTGTGATCATGTTTGTTCCTCAACAAGAGGTAATTATGTTTTTTTAAATAAGCAGATCGTTATACTATTCATATTCTATGAATTGTAATTATTTTTACATTATAAATTTATGTACTTTCAGGCATGGGTTGTGGAGAGGATGGGAAAGTTCTATAGGATATTGGACCCTGGTCTCAATATTCTTATTCCAGTTATTGACACAGTTAAATATGTACAAAGTTTAAAAGAAATAGCAATAGATGTTCCAAAACAAAGTGCAATAACATCAGGTAATCAACAATAAATTATTCATAATAAAAATATTAGTCAGCAATACTTTGAAATTTTGACAGTATTGATTGGTAATATTTGAATAATTTTTATTAAGATAGAAATGACATCTTCAACAATATAAATTGAAATAACTCAACTTCTTTCACTGATATACACATTTGTTATATAAGTTACATAAATTATTATTAAATTTATTCATTTACATTATTTATTTAATCCTTTACAGATAATGTCACATTAGATATTGATGGAGTTTTATATCTGAGGATAAATGACCCATATTTAGCTTCTTATGGAGTTGAAGACCCAGAATTTGCTATAATTCAATTGGCACAAACAACAATGAGATCAGAATTGGGCAAAATATCACTGGATAAAGTATTCCAAGAAAGAGAAGGTCTTAATGTTAGTATTGTAGAAAGCATCAACAAGGCTAGTGAAGTCTGGGGAATATCTTGTCTTCGTTATGAAATTCGTAAGCATTATTTTTTTAAATCATATGTATATAGGGTTAATTATAATTTTTTATAATAAATATCTCCTGCAGGTGACATAAGACTACCTGAAAGAATAAATGAAGCAATGCAGATGCAAGTAGAAGCTGAACGAAAAAAACGTGCTGCTATACTTGAATCAGAAGGTATTAGAGAAGCTGATATAAATATTGCAGAGGGTAAACGACAGGCCAGGATTCTTGGTTCTGGTAAGAAAATTAAATTTAAAATTTTCAAAATCATATTGTGAAAACTAAATTAAATTTAAAATTGAATTGTAGAGGCCGAAAAGCAAGAACAAATAAATAAGGCAAGTGGTGAGGCAGAAGCTATGTTAGCTGTAGCAGCTGCCCGTGCAAGAGGTTTAGAAATTGTAGCAGGTGCTTTACAGGCTAGAAATGGTCAGAGTGCTGCAGCACTTAGTATTGCAGAACAATACATTCAAGCATTTGATAAACTTGCAAAAACAAATAATACTGTCATTATTCCTAAAAATGTTGGAGATATCAGCAGTTTTGTTGCACAAGTAATTATTATATTCACACACACACACACACACACACACACACATACATATATATATATATTATGAACAAATGATATAATAATTAACTAATTTTGAATTATTTATTTTAGGCACTGTCTATTTATAAGCATGTTCAGCTTGACAATGGATCAAATAAACATCAACAGGCCCATGATATTTCTAAACATAAAACAGTAAATCCTTATGAAATAGAAGCAACAGATGACAGTTATGAATATTTTAGTGATAAGGAGGAAGCTGAAAATTACAGGAAAAATCGAAATGAACAGTCCCCCAAGTCAACGTAAGGTGTAGTCTTATGATTTGCCTAAATTGTAATTTATAATTCAACCTTTTTTTATAATAGAAAATATAAATATAAAAGTTCGTTAAAAATTAAACTGTTATTGCTTACAATGAAATAAAGTAAAAAAATTCTGTAAAATATTAATTTTAATGTGATTATTATTATTATTTTTATTGTCAAAAGACTTCATTATAAAATTACAATAAGTAAAAAACTTTAAGAGATATTAAGGAGCTATTTTTTCTTCTTTGTATGAACATTAACAGCAGGCACAGGAGTTGAGTATGTTTCTTGAGAAATACGATTCATATAATATAATGTAACAATAGAAAATAGGAAACATGTTGTTGTAGCAACTCTATGTATTAAGCCAGATGCCACGAGTGAGACAAACAACGACAGGAAAACTGTAAAACGTATAAACATTAATTATTTAAAAACAGTTTATATCTTATTTATGAAAATTTGTTCACTTTTCCTTACCTTCGGGAAAGAGTTTCATCTGGAAAGATTTACCAAATAACATAGATTCTAAATTACCAAGGGCAGTCAGAAGAAATAGAAATACTAATGATCCAATGTAACCTCCTAGAACTATATATATTTTGGAAGAAATCAGCCATGTTTTGTACATTTGCATCCCAGAAAATAGGAGCAACGTTATGAATGCCGATAGGACAAAGGAGACTTCACTGGTCACAGCTAAGACAGAAAAATCGTTCTTTTACCACCCGAGAAATCATATCGAAATTTACAAAGCCGGTAAAATTTCTAGGTTATGACACGTAAGAACTCTGCTCAGTCTACTTACCCATGTTTCTACTACTATCCTTAACAATTGCACAAACTTCTCTTACATGCGTCAATTGGAGAGAGCTTATTATTAACAACTTATAAACCAGCAATCAGATAAACATTGTGCATCCCTCTTTCGCACTTTGCATGATGTGTATGCGCGACAGTGGCGGAGTCGCACCCGCTACTGCGCCTTTTCGTGTATGCGAGTATACGTACTTATATATATACACATATACTAGCTACCTACATCTATATAGGTATACGCTATAATAGTCGGTCGAGCGTGCGAGTTATCAATACCCGTTCCATATCTACACGTAGGCGGGTACGGGCAGAGACTACGTACCTATGCACACACAGCATAGATCCGTGTATGTACTAAACGTACAGTGAATACACATGCGTATACCTATACCTAATATCTACCGAGAGTGCGCCCGCACCTCGGAGTCGACAGTTTCTATAGCTTCATTGCTAATATGCAAATATGCAGAGGTGCGCGTATCACTGCATCCCCCGAGCCGAGCCCCCAAGTGGTTATTATACTTACGGCTTTGTACAAATTAATGTAAACACACGGATAATGCGCATGTATGTATATATATACACACATGCATGACGGCATTGGGGATGGGTGAGAAAATATTAACAGTACCTATATACTATTTATACCTCGCGAAAAATTAACGCGTATTGGAGAGCGATCTCTAATTGGCGGCTACGGAGAAATGGGGCAATTATTTTCTTTTACTGTCATCAAATTCCGCGTGTAATATTCGCTGTCTTAAACTTTATAATACTTGCGGCAGTTGCGGCGCGAGAAGTATATACATACACATATACACTCCCGTCAGACAAAATGTAATTACTTTCTCTCGAAGTATATATATGAGCTACACCCGTCTCTCTATTTGGCGAGAAACATCACATGTGGCGAGACCCTATGTAAGTATATAAGTACGCAGGTATATATGGGTGTTTCGTGCGTGCCGACGGAACGGGAGCGAGAAAAAGAGTTTCTCCCTAGCTCTTATTTGATACTTACTTGAACATCATGAAATCATAATATCGCCCTTAAGGAAAAGCCACTTAACTCGAGTGGTACGTGGATCTCACGCGCTTACTGTTGACTCTCTCCTTCTCGCTTCTACAAATTAAGGTATAATGTTATCAATCAAAACAATATCTCAATAAAGTCTCGTATAATACTGATTATGGGAGACAGGAACAAATAGCGTATCCGTTATAAACATTCGCTCGACGTGTATATTATATAGCCTCTCGCGGTGATCGTCCGTATATATACAACCTATATTATGTGTATATTCGCACGCACTCTAATGCAATGCTAATGTATGCGCTCGATAAATTCATTTTTTGCGCTCGCGCGTGTGCGGACGATAAATTTTCTTCAAAAAGTCGTTAGTTCTTTAAGAGGCCATTATTCAAAACACCGCGCGCTCTCGAGTTGATTAAAAATGCCATTATGTATACTTACTATATACATTATATATACTTACAATTTTTACTAAAGTAATTAAAGTCGTGCGTTCGGGGTTTGCAAAAGTTGTTTGCTTTTATAATATCGCGGTTGTATCGCGCGCGCGCGTATTTTTCCGCGCAATCGACGGTCTTTTTTCATTCATCGTATAATTATGTATATGAATATAATATATACGTAACGCTGTGCATTATAATATGTCGCGAGATCTCGCATGTTCGCACGCAATCTAATTTTCATTTAATTTGCATTTAAAAATCGATTTGCCGCGCGTGGTGGGAGAAAATTAAACTTCGCATATCTACGTATATATTCCACTATCCACCGGCCCGCACATAAATTCACAACGAATCTGTGTTTGCTGTTTGCGAAAACCTGCCGCGACGTCCGATATCTTGATGATTTTGCCCTGTAATAATATATAAGTTCGTGTGAGCGTCTTTATCAAGGATGAAGATTATTAGGCTTTATAATAAAACTGATGAAAATTCAAATCGCCAGCATTCACCGCGTTTCATCATGCAAATGCGAATAACCAGATATACCTTTTTATGTATTTATTATTATTCTACCTCTTTTAAAATGCAAATATATGAATTTACGCCAACGCGCGCGCTCGCCGAGAGGGAATAATTTTATTTCGACTATACGTCATCCCGCGCGCACGTCTGCTGCGCTGGGGGAGTGGGCCTTTCACGCACTCACGGAGACACACAAAAGCCCGAACAAAACGGGAATCTTCTTTAATTGCAGTTTCATCCCCCTCGCCGCCTGGCGCATCCGTCTTCTCTCTTTCGCTCCCCTCCAGGTGAGCGCCGCTAATGTCCCTAATGATATATATAAAGTGTTTTCATAAATCAAAACGCGCTGAGAGCGAGTTGCGAACCCGTATCCTTAAATGTATATATAAATCCGGGACAAAAATTGCTGCAATAAAACACAAGGAGGAGGATTTGCGGGGATAGGTATAATGTATAAGAATGTGTGCATGATATACAGATCACACAGGTCGCATTGAGTTTTCGATAAATGTTTATTCGATATAATTATAATATTTACATTATCTTTAATTCGGAATATTGTAGATATTAATTAGCGCTGATGAGGTCACTTTTTTTTTTATTTGATTGCTCGATCGTCACCTATATAGATATACTCTATCTCTCTCTTTCTCTCTTTCTCTCTGTGAGTTATACATAGTGCTATA
>JAPYZO010003157.1:0-19046 GCA_030522905.1 Torymus flavipes
ACACCAAAAACTTCTCCCAACCAACCCTATATACATTACTCCAGCATTTTATAACCCAACCCACCGCATCCTCTCTACCTCTCCTCCGGTACACGCGTACCAAGGGGCGCGCCTCTCGGAGACAAGCCGGTTTGGCGAGTGCAGCAGGCTGCACGCGCGAGTCGGTAGAGAAAAACGAGGAGCCCACGCGCTGGAATGCCGCTGCTGCTCCTGCCGGCTGCACTTTCGGCGGAAGGGCCGCGACCTCACCTGGCTGTACGGCTTTTCTTTATTTTTTTTTGTGTAAGTGTATACAAGACACGCGCCGCGCAGCAGCTGCCGTCTTTGTGTCGAGGTATACGCGTGGCTTTCGCGTGCCGGTGGATGGTGATGATGATGATAATGGGGTGTCTTGTAGTTAGATTTAGGCGTAGTTGGGTTGGTGAGCCGAGATGCGCCGGAGAGAGCAGATGGTGCGGGGATGGAGGGCTTTTTCGGTATTGAGGATGGCGAGGAGAGAGGGATGCATTAATGTTGGAAAGAAGCATTGGCTTTATTTTATGATTTTCTTTTGTCGCGAGAAAGCTGCTTGGTAACAGCACGGGCGAGGTCGTTGATCGGCGTAGAACGTTCATGTTTTGTAATCCTTTGATGCATTCGTTTATGTAATATAAGATGAAAGGGTTTGGTGAACGTAAAAATATAAAAATAATAATTATGAAGCAGATCGAGAATTATTAAATATTTAATCTACTAGTTTGTTTTTGCTCATGGATGAATATATTTTTTGTTTTTAAATACTTAGTTAATCATTTAGTGACTTTTATTTTATATAAATAACTTTCTTTTGTTACACAAAGAAAAAAAATCATTTTCGTACCATAAAAGTACTTATTTTTACTTTTTTCAAAATTATTTTTTTTTTATTTTAATTTTTTTTTTCTTTTTTCAAAAAACTTTGATTAAAAATCGTCTATACATAAATTATTCCATGAAAAATTTTTAAAGTGACTTGATTTATGTATATAAATCAATGTGTTAAGAGATGTTTTAAAAAAACTTTAAAAAAAAATGATGTGAAAAATTAATTTCTTATTTAACATGCACTAAAACTGACTAATTGGTTTTGAATAAAGGATTTAATTTTAAAAAATCAATGAATTTTTAAATAATTTTTATTTTATTTTCATTACATACAAAATGTTAGTTAATGAAAACCATAGAGATACACTCTTATAGATAAGGAGTACAGAAAGTTTTGAAAAATTAAATATAAAAATAAATTGAAAACAACAAAAACATTTCTTATATATATTTGTATACTCCTTACAGAACGTACGTCTATGGTCTTCGTAAAATTTGTACACTTTATTTTTATAGCATCGATTTAAATATTTTAAATGCGATATCCTACTTATCGAATATTTATTCAAAGTATGAAATTTTGAAAATTCGTAGAAGGTGAACTTGACAACTTTTATAAACAAAAGTTACTTACATCGTTTATTTGAAATTGATAATTTAATCAATATTAATTCAAAAACCTTAGAAAACTATTTAATATTTTGCATTGCTAATATACATGCATTATTTTAGTCGCTGAAAAATTGTATTTTCCATTTTAAACTATTATTATTTAAAACTTGTTTGTTTAAATTGGTTGGGCCTAGATTCATATTTAAAATTTATTGTATTTTCTTGCATTGGAACGATTCACTTTTAAAAGTGATATTAAAAAATATAACGATCTATAAAATAAATAAAATTTCTTTCATACAATCTTAAAGTGGTTTATAATCAAGATTTATGAAAATGGTTATTACAATGCCACGATGAAAAAACGCGACTATGAATGAAATTTAAAAAGGAAAAGTTACTATTATACAGTGAAGAGAAAATTTCTTAATAAATTCCTATTAAAATCTAAATCTAGAACTAACAGTTTCATTTATCCCTTAAACTAATTAAAAGCAGAAGCTAAGTATTTTCAAATAGCAAGATCTAGGAATATTGAACTTAGAAGTGTTCAATAGATATGCAAGGGGACTGTCGAAGGTCTTCATAATAATTTGAGTACATGGATCCTTTTCTTGGTATCTGGAGATCGATTAGTTGGCTGATTTATATCCTTTTCATAACATATTTGTTACTAATTGTTCATCTTGATATCTTATTTTGATCATAAAACTTGAATTTGGTATTGAAACATTTATTTAACATCTGTTGCTTGGCAATGTTTAGAAAAAAATGCACTTGTAATTTGAATTTTCGTGTAATATTTCTTTTTTATCCAGCAAATCACATTCAATACCTTAACTTAATACTGAAAATGACTAGACTTCATGCGTCGATCGCAAGGTACATCCTCTTTTATTCATACATTTTTAAACAATCATCGAAAACTATAAACACAAACGCAAAGGTTTTACACAATTTTCTTTTTTTAATCGTTGGCATCCACATAAATAATTTAAAAATAAAAAGTACAAACATGTTTCATTTTGGATCTTGACTTTTTTCACAACTACAGAAACAAAAAACCTGTATTAAAAAATATATATTTTCACACTGAAATCAAGACCGAGCAAAAGAAAAGTAACCGCTTTCCTTTCATTTTTTTTTCCCTTTCAAATAGCTATGCGAAATAGCACGACGCGTCTCGTGTGAACAACCGCCGTAATTTACAACTAAAAAATTTTCTCTCCTTAACACGCGAATACATATACACATATATATTTATTTATTTTTGTCCACACATATATATAAACCTTCACTCACGAAATTTCTCTCATAAACGCGCGACATGGCAACCTGTTAGAGCGCCAATCGCGCGCGCAATTGCCTTCACACGAGACGCCTCGCAATGGAACAGCCGAAGTATAGAGCATACACATATAATATCTATATACGCGAACCAACGAGCCAAAATTCACAAGTAGACATAGAAAAAAAAGAGAACGTATCATCATGTCCGTCACTTTCGTGTTTATAGTTTCTACCAGATGAGGCGCATGAGTCATGTCATGTCATAATCAGCCCCGGTTGCTGTTGCTGATGCTGTTGTTTTGCGCACGTGCATCCGTCTCGGCGCAACTCGCTTGTGTCGAGAGTTTCGATGCTGGCGGTCAACTCTCGCGAGTGCGGGGACGACATCTCCTTACTACCACGGGCCGACGTGGACGACGACGTAGACAACGATATTTTATTGTCGCCGGGTCGCTGGGCAGCGCTCGCGCACTAAGAGAAGAAGGCTCGCACGGTCATGGCAACGGGCTCGCGGCACACAGCACACGTAGTCATGCCCGGGGCGCATTTGACACAGGCGACCATATGGCCGCAGGGCAGAAACACAACGCCGAGCTCCTCGTTGTAGCAGATTTTGCAGACGCGAGCGTCGTCTATCGACCTCCTCTCGCTCGGTTGTTTCGCCTCCTCGCTTGTCGCGGCGGCAGCAGTCGTACCGCTACTACTCGAGGTAGTAGCGACCGCTTGTTGTTGTTCTTTTTGCGGTTGCACAAGCGTTCGGGGCTTCGGGCTTGGGCATTCGCTACCACTTGGACCCGGAGCAGTCTCGTCCTGTTGCGGCTGAGCAACCTCGTCCTTACCTTCACACTTCTGCGGCTTCGGCGGCTCGACTTTCTTGATGCAACTCGGCAGGTTCATTCTCATAGTCTCCTAAAAGAAAACACAAACATGTACATTAATATTTTCGAACCTTTCGACATGGTTTGAAGCCAACTTTGACACCAACTCACCTCTTCCGATAGCGGGGGCACGTGCTTGCCGGTGACGTTATTAATAAACTCCTGTCCTTTCACCAGTCTGACGTAAAAACATGTAGAAAACCACTTGGCGTGCTGGACCCAAGGATCGTCTCTGGGCTCCCAGTTCTTCAGACCACCACCGCAATGATAACACGTCGTCTGGTCGCCAGTACCCTTGTAAAAGAAACCCGCGTCAGCGAGTTGCTCTTTCGTCTGGGCCATGGATGGCGGCCACTCGCTGAACGTTTGCAGCCTAGCCTCGTAGCTGGCGTAGTCGGGGAAGTCCGGCTTCTTGTGTATGCCTATCCCCAGACAACCTAATCTCGCTGCAGAAGGAAGTTGCGATTGTTGATCGTCGTGCGCCGTACGTCCGTTTTTCGACGTGCAGCTGCTCGATGAGGCATGAGTGTCAGCTTCAGCGCCTAGTCGGTAGTCCAGCCTGTATGGGCCACAGACGTCGCGACTACGGGGTCGAGGTAGTGGTATCGCCGCTGCGTCAGCTCCGATGGGCACGTTACCACAGGGCAATTTACGGATGAAACGACAACGTCCGCCCCAGCGTTGGTGCTCGACCATGGGGTCGTCTTCGGGTTCCCAGCGACAGATCTCCGTAGAGCACTCGAAACAGCGCACCCTGTCGATCTGCTTAGTCCAGTAGAAACCCGCGGCAGCAAGGTCCGCTGGTCGAACGTGCGCGCAAGACCAGCCTTCAAAACTCTGAAGTCGAACTTCCTCGAACCTGAAATTGATAGAGTCTTTTTTAGATATTTGTTTTTGTAGTTAAGAGGCTGTTAATTTACAATTTCAATTATAATTGCATACTATAATTTTACTTTTAATATAATTAAATAAAACATATTGATTAAAATGATTTTATTGACAGTAATGTTTAAGAATAAATCTCGAAAAGTACTTCATTTAATGCAAAGAAAATGTTTACATTGAAGAATTTTTTTTTTTTATTTAGTTATAAGCATGTAATCATAATTATTTTTTACTATTTTACGTTTAGTTTATCTATAAAATTGATCTTTTTTTTTTTCTCAAATTCATTTAGTAAACTTAAATTACCTATAATCCATGCTGCCAGCATCATCCACTTCGTTTTCTTCAATTTGAGGTGGCGTAGCTGCTCTGGGTAATGACTTATAAAACTGGGGCATTACATTATTATCCCGATGGTCTAACAGTCCTGCCATCTTATTTTCAGCTCTGTGCAAATCTCCGAATTTGTCAATTGGATTTTGCTGTAACAGAAAATAATAGACTACATAAGCATCTACAAAACTTCAAGTATATATACCATTTTGTAAAGCAATCAGATCAAAAACACTCAATCTAGAACACCACTTTTATAAAGCCACATCATACAAAAATGAATAAATTATTATCCCAATGATTTCAGTTAACAAGCACAGTCCTGACTGCACATGGAAAACGTTAATCTGTGAAGGAATTAAAAGTCTCTGATAAGATAATGCGCAATGGGAAACAAGGTGATCGCTTAAACATGTTAAAAAATCATAAATATTTATCAAGTGAACTCTTAATTTTCTTTGAACATTTCAACAGTCACCTCTATTTATTGAGGGACTGATATTCTCAGAATACATAAGAGGCCTTGGTCACATTTCAGTGTATGACATCACTTAACTATCTGGAATGTGCATATACTATTTCAACAGAAAAATTTTAACAAGATTAATTGTCTTTGAACAACTGCACATGTTTAAACTAAATCCTCAAATAAGTATGCAAAAAGTTAAAACTCGCGCGCGCGTGCGCGCATGTGTGTGTGTTTTAATTGCGACACACCTTCCAATTAACATCGATTATATCACTTTGACGAACAGACTCTACTAGGTCTAGGCAAACCATGACTCAAGCACTATTTGAGGCGTTACTTTATTTTCTGGAAAACTGTGCCACACCTTAAGAAATTTTCTACACAGCCGACAAATTTTTTCCCAACACCCACCACCCCTTAAGCCAAACTCACCCCTAACCTACAACGCCCGGCACGCGAGCCGCAAACAAAACGTAAACAAACGAACATCTCGTCGCGCACAATAATCACCACGTACCAAATGAGTGTCAAGGCGACGCTCGGTCAGCATCATCATCATCTCGTCTAGTTTTAGTCTATATATCTTCTCTCCTATATTATATCCACGCTCTGCTCTCGTTCAAGACCGACTGCACACTGACGACCGCGCGCTATACTCCTATACATAGGCGCAGCTGGCGATATAGGGGAGGGACGAGCGACGAGTAGCCGTCCGTCGCATAATATACACACAGCTGCAGGCCGCCGCGGATTGGCCGCCCCGCCCGCGACGCTCGTCGTCGGAAGTAAGTATATATATAGGTATAGGATCTTTTTTTTTTTCTTATAAAGCCGACGGCGCCGATGCGTTTTGTAATGCTGCTGCTGCCTTCCGCCTACAGCGTGATTTCATCCGCACGGGGATACACGAGTCCTTTTACAGCGCGCCCACGTATGCGGGATGGGTTTTTACCGCGGGGGTTGTTGTTGTGAGCCTACGAGTAAGATAGGGCCACGCGTGGGTTTTCCGTCCGCGTGAGGGTTTTGTTTTGGTATATTTGAGTATGTGAGCGTATAAAGAGGAAGCGTCTGATGTACGAACGAGGTATTATGCAGCGGCGATGATGATGAGTTTTACAAAAGTTTATACCTGACTAACGATAGATCGCCAACTCACGAGTAGAGTTGCCTATTGCGTAATATATTTTCCTTATCTGGAATCCGCGAGGCGCTCGCGTGCGTTCGTTATGTAAGGGGCGTGTTTTTGTTATTATATAAATAAAAATTGTTTCGTAACGACGAAGGATAAATAAGTAAGCGACAAAGGCTACTGTAATTTTTTCTTTTTTTCTACTCGTGAGAATGTTATTTATTTTTCCTCTACGACATACGTAATTGCAAATACGTGTTTATAAAAATCTTACGACAGTTCTGGCAAGAGGGGGCAAATTGTCGATTCAAGTGGAAAATAGAAAAATTATATGGACCTGCCGTGCAGAGATGCTTGTACAACGACATAATTTGATATTTCCTTAATCAAACGATTTGACGCCGGTCGCGTGCAATGTTACGAAAGATTGCAAGCTCTTTTTTGCCGAGCTGGGAGAGCTTTGAAAAACAGCTGCCATTGTTCAGCTCTTATACGATCTTTAAAACACATTTAATGGAAATTCACTCAGTTCGATAATAAGAAAATAAAAATAACAATGACGTTTCAAAAATTCTCATTTGACTTTTTATATTAAAAAAAATTACAAGTTTAGCCTTGAGCGCGACGTCTCTCGTCTCCGTTTCTCTCCATATAAAACAAACTACTTTGAAATGTAAACATATATCTATATATAAAACAACCGCTCTCGCGGCTCCGTTCCTTTCTCGCTGCGCGCAGGACATCAGCTCTATTTTAAACTCGCTCGAATTAAATATACACAGATATACTGCATCCACGCACATCCGATCAATCTCGGCGAAGATAGCTAAAATTTGCATCTCTCGCAGCGCGAGGAAAACTGGTCTTCCCTCGCCGCTATCCTTTTACAGCATCCTCAGACCCACGCTCTCTCTCTCTCTCTCTCTCTATCTCTCTCTTTCTCCGCGTCGTCTCTGTCTGGAGGCCTCCTCCTACACGCACGTGTGGCAGTTGTTTTTAGAAGCGATTATCATCGGTAGGGTTTTCCGTTTCAAAGGCGCCGGCCTTGGGGGGACGCGAGGTCCTTTAAATTTTTATGGTTTCTTGTACTTTTTTTTCGAAGGGGTTCCCAGAAATTTCCCTTTTCTCCGAATTTTCACTTATCTTGTTTCGGGCTGAGTCACGGGTACGCGCACGTGTATGAATTCAAATTAAGCGCTCTTTTTTTCTTGTATTCAAGAGTGATTTATAAATTATTAGTATCACGTTATTTTTATTCTACTTTACCATTATTCTCCTTAGCGGAAACTTTCCAATGACCAGACAATAAGAGGCACCACAAAAACCATTCAACTCGCGCGCGCTAATGTTTTTTTTTGTTCTCAACCTCGCATTCGGTAGTTAAAAATTCAGTGAATAATAACTGTCCCGACATCTGCGCGCAGGAAACCGATACGCGGTTCCCATTACCATGAGTAATTATGATAACATTTTGCTTGCTTTTCATATATAGGAAAAACTCGCGCGCGTGCGTGCTTACGCGGGCAATCGCCGTGTCATGTTCGTTATAAGAATCGATCAATGAACGCACTGAATTTCCATTTTGGAATCGTTAGCTGTAAGCGCGCGCGCACGCATATACCCGCGTTTCTATATTGGCTCTTTTTGTGTCGTCCGCGCGCTGCTCTGGTCATCATTATCGGCTCTATACCAGTTTGATATTTCTTTATCTATTCCATTAATATATTATAGATATATTATCTATTCTAAAAAGTTGATTAGCTTTTAAAATGCCAGTATAAAGGAATTTTAAAAAATCGTCTATAAAATTTTCAGTTTTTATTATACAGAAAGAATTTGAGTTTTGCAATATGTACACTACACTACAGCGACAACTTTTCCTCATAATTTTATCATATAATTATCCAGTGGAAAGTCCAATCATAAACGCATAGAGACGCCAGTGAGAGACGCACGCGCATATATGCAGCTGCAGGCTGCAGCAGCAGCGAGCCGGTCTTTGTGCTGGCAACAGCCGCGACACTCGCCTTGTCTCTCTTTCTCTCGCTATAGCGCAAAAAAAGGCTGAGTAACTCGCGCGCGTTCAAAGTTCGATTGCGCGCCGGGGTGCATACGTAAAACGCTAAGTTTCCAAGCGCATAATAAAAAAAACAACAACGCTACATACTCTGTATTCTTTTTCCGCGCGGAAGAAAACTTCGTACTACATAAGTATAACTTTATATCATATTCCACTCGGCTCGCGGTGGGACAACAGTTTTGCAATTATAGTTTTCACAACAGCGCCTATATATATATATACACATTTATATTTATTTCCGTCGAGGGGCTACCGCAGCTCAATGTATAAATTACGTCGCTATACGCCGATAGGAGCTATCTGAAAGCCATTTATTTAACATGCACAAACTACGTACACGTACATACGCAGATATATATACACCGTCGTCTAATCTATTCAGCCCAGCGTAAACGTACATCGGTTACGCAAAATTTTCCCTCCCACTCCCCGGGTTTTTCCCCACCTCGCGGTATATTGGAGAAAACACAGAGAGCAGCGGCCTTCGAGGACGCGCGAACGTTCGAAAACTCGCAAGGACGCAGGAGCGAAGAGAGAGAGAGAGCGGCCATTGTAACGGCCAATGGCCGCCGGTTACCAAGCGACTGGTACATTCCTTCCTTTCAGCGTTTGATAAAGGAGCTCTGCTGTGTGCGTGCGTTTGTGCATGTGCGTATACATTGGCGCGACGATAACGTGATGATTTTCGAGGATGGGAAGCGGGAAAAACCACGCGGAGTCATCATACTGTTTACGTTTTTTTTCGGAGCGGAAAGGTACTGGTATTTATGGAGTATATGGTTTGATAAGAATTGCGACAATGAGAAATTTTAAATTTCGCGCGGTTTCTGTTACCGACCGAGCGCTTTATGTTTTATTGTTATTCAATATTTGCATACGAAACTTTCTTTTTTTTTATCAAAGTTATACACTTCAATATTTTATTATTTCAACTTTATACCATTTTATAAATAATCTAAATATTCATAACAGCCAATCCTTTTAAACATCCGTAAAAACTCTGATACCAGTTATACCTAACAACAACAAAATCGACCATTATACAAAACATATCCCTCAGCCCAAAATCAATAATCCAAATTCAATTCTCCGACCTTCCAAATTTGACTTTCACATCGCGCCTCACTCTCCCCTTTTTTTCTATATTAACCACAGAGCCAAAATAAAACATTCGACATCGAACAATGCCCGAGTATAATACAGGCTGGCCGAAGCAACCGCCACGCTCTGTTTACTTCGTTCCGCGCAGCCGCGCGCATATATAGCCGTCGACGTGTATATACATCCGCCCGTGGGGCGGCTGTACAGTCAGCTATATACATATATATAGTCTGTTGTGATAAGGAAAAAAAAGCCAGTCGCGGTCGAATGTATTTTTCGTCTGATATTGATTATGTATGTACATATATATATAGAACGAGTAAAACTTCACGTTCTTACGTGACATATATTATATACAAAAAGAGTTCAAACGTGTTTTTGGCCGTTAGTTATCTAATTTAAAATTCTTCCAAACCGTCCACATGATAAACAATGACTCCGAAACGAGTCCCCGCAGTAAGCAGAATGACGCATTGTTCTCTCTCTATCTCTCTCATAACGACAAAAGCGCGCGCGCGGAGCCTGCTGTCTTATAAAGAACGTGGAGGAAAAACATTCCACAGCCTCGAATTATGGTAGTTCAGGCCTCCGACCTCCCGCGTCAATAAAACCTCCCCGAATCAGAGAGAGAGAGGGAGTGCAGATAGAGCAGACGATAATATACGCGAGAGGATAATAGATAACGTGCAACGAGAGACCTCCCGCGCGAAAAAGAAAAACATTGGGCCCGTGCAA
The DNA here is from genome assembly GCA_030522905.1 of Torymus flavipes. Lineage (NCBI taxonomy): Eukaryota > Metazoa > Arthropoda > Insecta > Hymenoptera > Torymidae > Torymus > Torymus flavipes. Next base: position 10,356 of record JAPYZO010003157.1, read on the forward strand.
AAAAGGAGAAACTAAATCGCGATCGAGGATGACTGTGGTGGTGGGGGCCAGCCATCGGGAACGCTGCTGACATCAGAGCAGAGCGCGCTACATGGCAAGAGAGAGAGAGAGAGAGAGAGAGCTGTAAATCAATGCTGCTGCTGGCTGCGCGCGTCGTAACTTACACATTCGCTCACTCACATACGTACATATACATACACACATTGGCGAAAATTTCTCTTAGTGGAGAGATATATATGATGTGTATACATATGGATACGTACGATGAACATGGTGTCCAGCATTGTCGGGTGTTACGAGCGTGTGTGCGTCTTGATGAAGATAGGAAAAAAAATGTTTGAATTTTCGTATAGTTGCTTGGTTCCCGTCGGCCCCGTTTGGAGTAACGTTCCCTTCTTGCTTGCGTTCTCACAGTGTATAACAGTCACGATCGTATATTGCAGCAACACCACAGGCACACAGTCGTTTTACTGATTGTTACAACAGTCGAACTTGAGAGTAGATTCAAAAACGTCCGAACAAATGTATAAACGAAAAATAAAAAAAAAATAGGAAGGAGGGAACACGCGCGCCGTCACACCCGTCGCTAACTCTCACGCTTCGCGGTCGTACTTTCTCATAGCCCCGTCTGTTCTTTCGAAACTCCGCTCTCCCTCTACGCCACGCTACAGCACATCGATATATACTTCGTCTCGCGACAATATCACGCGCTCATTTCGCGCGAAACTTCGTCTTACGGCAAACAAAACACACGCTGCGCACTCGCGAATCAGCCGAAAGCTTATAACGAGAGACCGAACAGAGCGCTGCGCGAGAAGTCCGAGAGTAATACGACCGTCCGTGTGCGAGCGAGGGAATGCTCCGACTCGCTGAACGCTGGCGCTTCGGGATAGGAACGCGCTCGCGCACACAGACATAAAGCTGCGAAAGAGAGAGAGAGAGAGCGGCGGGGCCGACCGACCTCTGAGCGAGCGTAGTTGCCAGCTCGCGACGGAACGGCGTTGCCAGATCGCGTTAGCACTTTAGTAAGCAGCAGCAGCCTTTCGTGGGAAACGACCGAGCGCCCGCGATGTGTAATGTGTAAAGCGAGAGAGAGAGAGAGAGAGAGAGGCTTGGTGTAGCTGTGAGTACGGCTGTCCTTGTCTGCTAGCCGCGTGACGCCTGTGTGGCCCCTCGTGTGTGTGAGTGCGGGTCGCGTGAGTATGTGTGGGTAGACACCATTGAGGAAAGGTCGACGAATTCCTCGTGTATGCCGAGTGAACGCGGGTACGGGGAGCGAGAGAAACTTGGTGGTATAGAGCGTGGGTGGCTATGGGTTTCAGGAGCTTGGGAGGCGAGGATGGAGGAGGTTGAAGCAGAAGTGTGGGAGAAATTTTACAATTGGTGCGAGGTAATCGGTTTAGGTTTCAGGTTGCAGAGATAGGTCGGGGCAGGGGTTGATTAGGAGAGTACAATCTAGGAGATGTGTATTAGTAGACGGGAAGGACTAAAAATAGTTTTTGGTGGTATTTAAAGTTTCATGGGGAAGATTTTGGAGTTTTTAAGATTTATCGTGTATTTTTAGGTTGACATGGTCGGGTCGTATTCGTTTGTTCACAACCGAAGTAGTAAGTTTTTCGGAGCACTATATTAGAGCTCTTTTTGGAAAAAGTAACGATATGTGATATTGATACATAAGTTGGCAAAAATTTAGTATGACTGACTATAAATTACGAATATTTCCATGTTTAATAAGTTTTAAATAAATAATATTCTTTAACTTGTTTAAAAAATCGTTTATTTCAATATTTCATAAGTTATAATATATTATAGCACTGAATTTATACAATCGCCAAGTTCGAAAAAGGAACATTTGTATAAAAGTACACAATTAATTGGCTGTGAATTGAAAAATTTGTATAATGAAAAACCGACGGTTGAAAAATTAAAAATTGAAAATCTGCAGTCCCTAATAAAATTATTATCACCAAATATACTTTGAGAACTGGTATTAATTTTTAAATTTATGTTTCAGTTCCAGGATTATTCGACACTCAGTCGTTTATTCATCACGTATCTCCCAGATAAGGAACAAACTTTTCGAGATAAAGACCAGTCGACAAAGATAAAATCGGAAAAAGCGCCCTTATCAATGACTCTTACAAACTCCATATTCTCAGAACTTGCTCTTTTAACAAAAACAGTCAAACTTATATCTTATCCTTCGCAAACCGCGGTCACATTCGCCACCAACAAACGTCATTCAACGTCCCAAATTTGCCAATATATCAATAAATAAAAAATTTACTTTGGAGCAGCTAGGTAATATCAATTAAATCCTAATCAACTCTTATTCAGGCTACACACCAAAAGATTAGTTCACCAGAATAAAAATTTCAACTCCAGTCCAGGACCAAATAATAGAACTCAATTAATCTTTCCAACCAGACACAAACGTTTCGACGAATATTTCTCTATTCAAAGTTTAAAAACCAAAGCACCAGAGCAAACCATTTGCCAACCTAACAAACCAGCACCTCTCCCCTCCTGATCCTCTGGAATCCAGCATGACCGACTCCTTTTTCAAGCCTCTCCGTCGCCGCCATCGTACATCCTGCACAACAGGCTCTCTCTCTCACTCGCTCTCTTTACAAGCAGCTCGCGCGCGCGGCGTGTTCACGTTGCCGGCGCGTGCGGTCGCTCTCCTCTCTCCCTCCCCCCGTTGGCTGGATTCCATTCCTCTCCTCTCTTTCCGGAATGCATACTTTTACACGCGGCTACGGCTCTCTCGCGCCTCGGCTCTTTCTCTTTCGTGCCCGTTTCATTGCCCGCGGCGGCCACAGAGTGTAAGTACGCGCACAGAGAGAGAGAGAGAGAGTTGGATTCAAGGTCTTGGAGAGATAGGTGGCTGTGTCTGGTTTTTGTTTTGTGTTTCAAGTGTTGGAGGTATATATGGTAGGATTGCGCGAGGGGATGCTCGTCGTCTAGGTCGGCAGATGGTCAGCCAGCCCGGGCTGAAGTAACGTTACGACAGCGCGCCTTTGCCATCTGGTATATCTTTATATAGTTCCTGGAGAGGACGATATATGTGTACGAGTATATAGATATTAACAACCGCGCGATTGTTTGAATAAATAGCTGGGTCGGCACGGTTGCAAGAAAAGTTGTCGGAATGAGGGATGGATTAATTAATTCTTGTCTAAATTACACCCGCGGATCCGTGGAGTTTCCCGAAACCGAAACCTTTGAAGTTATAAATGCACCCGCATGTATACGAAGTAAAGAGCTATTTTGACACGTTCCTTCGCTCGAAATGGTTATAATATAAGAGAAAGTGGAATTAAATGTTTTGGTAATGGTTGGACATGCGTACCCCTGTCACTGTTGGAAAAAGAGTTGATTGAAGTTATAATCGGAAAAGCAAAAGCGATTAATGCTGTTGGTATTAGGCTTGAGTGCTGCGCAAGGATGTCGAGAATAAACTGGGAAATAAGAAAAATCTAGTTCCTGGTCTATTTATAGTTTGCAAAAGTTTGATATTTTATTTTATTGCGCAGTAAGGAGTTTAAACTTGAGAAAAAAAGAATAAAATAATTTTCTAAGTTTAAAAATACCTTTGAATGTGAAATGTATTGTTTCTTATCGCTTTGAAATACTAAAATCGAAGGACGTTTTGTAACGATATATTCACGACACTCTTATTAGAATAGATTTGGAAACTGGCATTTTTTTCACGCCATTGTCATTAGAAGAATCGACCTAAATTATACATTGCCACATTAAATATTAATAGTGCCTCCAGTCGGTGTATAACCTTATCGTATTTTTTATTCAAATCTGACATCAAATTTCCTCAATTATTATTTATCGCCCCGCGTATAACCACATTTCCTACGGAAGTCCAGCTAAGCACGTTGTACATGAATAAAAAATGAAATGTTATATTATAGCTTGAATATTCGAATACTCGCGTTTCAGACTACAATCGCGTACGAGAAAACCTTAATTTTCGATTATTTTCCGTTAAGTATAATACGCACGTGGGAAGAAAAAAAAAAGGTATAAAATCTATCGCATAAGACACAACGGACTGAAATATTAACGACAATTCATCGCATCGTATTAATAACCAATGATTCGCAAGGAAATATTATTATGCAGTTGACACGACGATAACAGAATATATGCGTTACAGTTACGTTTCAACGTCGCTGTGCGCTCGTCTAACAGATGCGCTCATGCGGTCGATCAAACGTCTGTTGCTGGCTTACGCGACGCTGACGTCCAAGTAAACGTTAGACATACGCGCATAGAAGCCAGACACACAGCAGATCAAACATAATGTGTGAGAAATTCATATGATATTATTATATCAATGACGTGAGGTCGATGAATCCTCTTCTTTTAGAGATATAATACACGTTTAGTTGTTTTTTTTAACTTCTATAACAATTGAACTCAACTGCACGCATTACAGGCTTAGCCAGCAACAACGGAACAATGAAACGCGAGAAAAATCTACGCCGCCAATTAGTTTTCCATAGTCCATACACTGCACCAGCAACTTTCAAAAGGAAACGTGAGAAAATTCGCGAGCGTACTTTACACCACTTGGGCTTTTTTTTAATTCCTCCAAGTGCTATGCTCTGTTAATTAAAGCCACTTGTGCTCTCATTTTCCACGCTGTAACCCCAATCCCCAAAAATTCCATCGTACTTACACCCCAGCGATATCGATTTCCATGAGAACCCCAAGCGCCAGTAATTCTCAAGTCCCCAAAAAACCGACAATTTGCGTTTTTCCCCAAACATTCGCACCACTGTATGGTACTTCCCACACACACACGCATTCTCTCCCTCTCATGTATAGACCTCTTTATCTTTTTTTTCCTTCACTTTCAGGAATTCCGATCCGCCCTCTCTCTCTCAGCCATCTAATCCACTCCGGCATCCCGATACTCTCTCATGCCTCTTACTGCACGCTGCAGCGTGCGACTGGAAAAGCCGGGACGGGAAAATTCCCACGCGCTCGTACCCACATACTCATGCAACCAACATCTTCGCAGGGGTACTTCATACACTTATATATATCTACTCTAAACGTTGCAAAGTAGGTTTCTCCTGAAAAGGCCGCGGACAAAGCGGTCAGCCGCGGAGTCCGTTGGCTCCTAAGGAGAGACACACATATATAGTTTAATTGGCGAGTTCGAGGCTGAGCCAGCAGAGTTCACGCGCGCGGCTTTTCCAGGACATCCGTCCGTGTACGCGTTATACCTAGAGACTCATTGTTCCCCGTCGCGGCGGCGAATGTTTATTTATCAGAAACGAGACGGACAGACACAATGGTGGTGCCGGGCGACTTATCTCTCCACGGCGTCGCTTTTGCGCTCGCTCGCTATATACTCTTTCTCTCTCGACTTTCACAATTGCTTTTTTATACACACAGAGCGTGTATAAGCGAGCCGCTGCGAGCTGGCAACAGTGTCTGGCGGCCAACGCGAAGTCGCGGGAGAGCGGCTTTTACAACATGTATATGGTATGGTGTATGTATATATATAACACCGTGTGTGGATATATATGCACGCGTGTGTACGGGATAAGGGTTTTGATGATTTTTGCAAGAGTGGAGAATTAGAGTTGTGTGGGTTTGAAAATATTCTGGAGAAGAAAGAAGGAGAGAGGAATTTACAGTTCGAGTCCTTTTCTTTTTTTGACGAACGGGTTTCAGTTTTTTGAGTTTACGTAAGGTCGAGAGAGCGCCGTGGTTCCAGCTGTACGATCTTTTGAAATGCTAAAGTAACTTTTAAGAGCTTGGGTTTGAGTTTAACAGCTTTTACGTGTCTTTAATTCTAGCTGAGAATTACGTAAAACTGCTCCGAAACGTCAGGCAACGATATCTAAAATAATGCTCTTTCATGGTTCCCATACTACGTTATATGAATTCGTCAACAAAACAAAGGTTCCTTTTTTTCCTATCATACAAAGTTTATTCAAAACCAAATTTAACTCCATCACGCGGGGCCTGTAAACACGTTTTCATTCTCTTAGTCACGGCCAGCACGCGCATTGATTCATAAGATCGAGTTGAAAATAGCCTATTGAGCACTTTTAAGGACGTGAAAGAGACTCCGCGCGGAGCAGATGCCTATCTTACCAGCGCACGGAACTCTCCTCATATGCGATCGATAAGTTGTCTTGTATTTTGTATACCATTACGTAAATAATAATGAATATATGTTTCAAATATAAGATCTATACGCGTATGGTGAACAGGACATTTAAATATCCTGTTTGGATCCTTGCTGGAGTATACATATACGAGTTATATCTACACTTCGAAAATAAAAATTTGTTTTGTTGGAGAGGAAACGTAGAAACCATATGGGTGCGAAGCCCGCAGTGAAAGGTAAAAATCAATAGTTTACGTTTTTGCGTTGGAACATATTGGTCGTTGGTTGTGGCAAAGACGAGACAACACAATTTTTACGTTGGCTTGATACTGCCACTAAGCTATCTGGAAAATAAATTACTTATACACTTGAATTACTTCGTGGAACAATGATTGTCGTTTAGATTTATCAGTTTAAAGTTAAGTATAATGACAGTGATAAATAAATAACCTAGGTGGGATTGCGAGAAAAATTTTCTCATTTCCAGGATAAGACTTTCTAACTTTTATGGATGCAGCTAAGACTTTCCTCGATCGTAAACGATTTTTCAAGAACATATCTATCACGTCCAAAGGATAACAGATCGTAAAAATAAAAATAAAAATATTCTCTCTACTGCGTTCTAAGATACCAAACACTCGAACTCGATCTCTCAACTTGTTCAATTCTTCCAACACCTAAACCCCTCCTCCTCCAACCTAATAACAACAATTCAAAAGAGAAATCGATTCACCTCAACCCAACGAAACTAACAAAAAAAATTTACGATCTCAAACCACCTTCAACCATAATCTCCAACACAAACGCGAGAAAGCGTACATATATAAACAGCGATCTGCGCAGTTATACACATCCGCCCACGGCACAGCACAACTCGCGATCTCATCTCTCGCGGATCCTCCTCTTACAAGCCGCTCTCGCAACCAAACATATATACGCCGTAAGTGTGCTTACGCCGAAAACGGCGCAAGAATTGCCTTATATTACTACGACGCAGCTCTCGCGAGAGCACGCGCGTATAAAATTTAGACGAGGCCACGCGTGTACACGCCAGAAGGACACCGGCGCGTGCGAGTGAGACGGAAGATCTGATGCCGCGAGGGGCTTCGAAATCGCCCATATTACGTATCCGGCCGAACGAGCGTGTATAGTGTGGCCCTATAAAACGTATAGGGGGGAGAGAGAGGCTTTTGCGCAGAGCACAGTACTTTACTTGGAATTGTAATATATATAAGGCGAATGGGGATATGTCGATGGGTTAATGGGTCTGTTTGTTTGCGAGAATTTTTCCTGCGAGAGGATGATGTAAGGCTTTTTGTGGATGAGGTAGTATATATGTATAAGGTGTGAACGGTGATTAATTGGCATTGAATTTGCATTTTGGGTCGGTAAGGTAGGGTACATGGAAATGATTGTGTATTTTTCTTTGAAATCTGATGATTTTAAGATGGTTCTAAATATAATAGACAAATATTTACAGGTTTCAAAAATTTGTCAATTTGTCCCTCGATACTTCGTAATCAAATTTTACAAAAATAATAATATTCTATTCCAAATTGAAATCGGAGAAAAAATAAAAAAGATATAAGAGCGATTTGTTAAATCATTTCTCAACTTGTCGATATCTATGTTGTACGTACTAAAATTTTGTTAATAATTTTTTTTTCGTTAATTGAAATATTTTTTTATTATACTTTAAGTATCGTCTGTAACTACTTTTGAACTACTACTATTTTGAACTACTTTTTTAAATATTATAATAGGAGTGATGATGCTATTAGAAAGAAGTGTAGCTTTGTATAGGTATCGATCATTTTGGAATTTTCATATCGGTACTTTCTTCTGAAGTTGCAAATGCAAAAAAGATTCCAATGTTAAGTAATTTTTTTTTATATGGCGATATCCTGTTTAACAATAATTAGATATATTTGGTTTTAAAAAATGTTTTTCTTTACTTGAAGTACACCTCTTTCCAATTACATCATCATTCGTATTATAATGAAGTTAAAAAAAATTTGTATTGAACGTCAATTTTGGCATTCAAACCACCTTGAATGATTCATTTTGACTGTACTGTTGTCAAATCAACAAATACAAAAATTGTAGATATTTACATAGAGAACAATTTTTTTGTGAAATTTACTTTTTTTTTATAAGAAAATTTACTACTATCCATAGTAAGCACTTGGACACACGAATTTGACTTTCGAAACAGTAATTTTTGCGACTGCTGAAGCAAAATATCACAGTATCAAACTTCCTAGAAAAATCATGAAAATTAGTATTTTATAAAAAATGACAAGTGTGTTCCAGCGCTAATATGGAAAATTGTAAATTTTCTTTATTAAAAACTAAAAAACTGAACAAAAAAATGTTTCTCTGTGTACACACCATCGTTCGAGCCAACTACCGAAAATGCAAATTTGGCAGGACCTCTATCCTCGGGGCCCCTCATATCCCCACCCGAAACCTTCCTTTTCCACTCCAACACACATTCACACACACATACGTTTCGTACCCTCGCGCCCACATACGCAATCATA
>JAPYZO010003158.1:0-24521 GCA_030522905.1 Torymus flavipes
CCTACGGGCTGCACCTTTCTCTCCGTGCACATGCACTTTTTACGTGTAAGTTGGTCCTTGTCCCTTGCACTCTTATACAACGAAAAATCTTCCTGGGAAAATTCGCACTCTTACATCATCTAGCTTCACGCGCCGGTACACGATATATTTCTCTTTGGCTTTGGCTCACCCTTCATCCGCCGCTGGCGGGGCGAAAACTAACGCGAAGGGCAGCCAGCAGGCAGCTATCTATCCCTCGAAGGGAGAGAGAGAGAGAGAGAGAAAGCTCCGTCTGGGATAGACGAGCTGCCCTGGGAGCGAGGCAAAAAGAGAGGGGGACGAAGAGAGGGGTGGTGGTGTGTATATCGCGCAGGGGATGCGCGAAAGTGCAGCAGCAGCAGTAGCAGCGTTACATCGTATGTGTGTGTCCCGGGGGTTGAGGGAGGGAAGAAGAAGAAGGTTTCCACAGAGGGAGAGAGGTGCACGGCGAAGGGGCTTGTAAGGTGGATAGATGGGAGAGAAGGAGGAGAGAGAGGAGAGAGATCGGTTTGCATTGGCCAGGTGAGGATGGATGGGTTGGAGAAAAGATTGATTGGGCACTGTGGAAGGGGTGGAAAGGGTTTGGGCAAAAGTGGTAGCGAGGCTTGTTTATCCTTTTTCTTTTTGTTTTTATTCATTTTAGTTATTCTTGGTAGCAGAAGCTTTTAGAAAAGAATAATTCTTTATTTGAAACGTTATTTTTCAAAGTATTTTAACAATAATCCAATACTTCTTACGAATCATATTACTTTTAGTTTTTTACAATCAAAAAGCTTATCTTAAAAGCAGTATTATCTAGTATGCTTATCCCTTTTTTAATTAACAATATGGATTTATATTATCTCATGAAAAATTAGCTTGTTCAAAGAGTTTTGATAACATTATATAAAGATCCCGATTAGAAAGAAACCGGTTTCGTAAAAACCGCAAATGTAAAATATAGTATGAAAATAGTTCTATATCTGATCCTTTACAAAATAATAATAATAAATATCTGACAAAAGGAACCCCTTAACGCTATACCATCACTTACAAAAAAAAACCCCACCATTCAATTACAACCACCCCATCTCCCACCAACCTTACTCAACAATCATACCTCCCAACGTACACCCACATCCACACATACACTTCTCGGCGAAGACGGATCGTTACACCTGCGTCGTGCAGCGAAAGAGGAGACAGCAGCACAGCGCCACGGTGGGGGAGAGACAGCCGCTGGAAGGGCGCCGGATTTTCCCTCCTTACAGGGCGCGAATTTCTCCGCGGCCCGATCGATCGCATCACGAGCCACAGAGGCAGCGAAGGGGTTGCGCGGTATGTTATATATGTATAAGGGTCTATAGGAAAGGAGTAGGTAAGGGATATATATCTGGTCAGTGGCGTCTGTGTATTTTTAGAAGGGAACGTGCAGGATTAAGTTATAATGTCGTTCAATGTTATCTGCTCGGCATTGATAAGCGAAAAGATTAGATATCTTCGACATATTGGAGTTTTTGTTTGATTAGAGGTGGATATTGGCTAGCGGAAAGTCCAGCATGATGCGTAGATACTTTTGCGAAGGGCTACTATAGCAGTGAAAATCACTTCTTGGGTATCGTTTAGCAGTGAAAATCACTTCTTGGGTCGGTTCGTATCAAAGAGCGCGGGAGCGCTCCGAAGGCAAGTATATGTCCAATGTAGAAAAGCCTGAGGGACGACCGTGTTATTCATAAATTGAAATGAGTGCGCGAGAAGTTCACTAATTTTTTACGTTTTCGCATTGTGTTAGGTGAAATCATTGAATTCGCTGCGAATCGCAAATCACTGTATGTGCAAAAAAACAAAAGAATCTTTACTAATACCTATACTTAACCTTTCAATCGTAAATTCATTCCCACAAACGATATTCTGGATGTTCTATAGAGATTACTTGCCAAAAAGGCGAAATATCAGTTTACACGCGTTGGTTTCTATTTTTTTATACGCAAAAGTAAAAGAAAAAGTATCTTTTCAAATTTCAAAATAGACTTATTGAACATCAAGTTCTAAGCCGTTATAAAAAATAAATAAAAGGCACACTAGTTTAAAATTTTTTTGAGCATTTATACGTTAGGTGACAGTATATATATATTAAGTACATATTGTTTTAAATTTAAGTTCTTTAAAATTTTACTTTGCTCCTATTATCTTACATAAACTATAATTTCCTTCCGGACTTATTTTTTCTCATCACATATTCATCTCTAAATTTACACTTTCGTCTTTTAATATATCAGTGTAATAAATTGATTTTCGTTACTGCAAAGTGACATAAAAAACATGAAACTATTAACTTTATTACTGACTGTTATTTGTTTAAAATATTAAACAAAAAAATACAAGTATCAAGTATGATAAATACCTACTATTAGAGTGTATTACCTGAGGGTCACGGATTTGTTCAAACTTTGAGGTAAGTGTTAGGATCTCAAAATATAAATCATTCAGTCTAGATAGATCCCCTGTAGCATATCACATACACAGAATAAAAGTAGAAAAATCCGACTTCCCTTCGCTTTTTTTAGAATTAAATAATAAAAATTTTCAATTTTCATTTGAGTCACAAAAATGTATTGATAAATTCTGAAAATTCATAATAACTTTATTGGAAATTGATGTTTTTGAATTCTGAGAAAACAAATGAAAGTTCGATTTTCTACTTTTATCTTGTGTACTTGACATTTGATTAACTTTATTACTAATTGATATTAACGGATTCCCGAAGGAACAAAGGGAAGTTCTAATTTTCGACTTTTTTTAGGTGTACTTGAGATCGATTAACTTTGTTGGTAATTGATATTACGAATTCCCAGACAAGCGAGGGGAAGCTCTAATTTTCTACTTTTATTGGATGTACTTGAGATTTGATTAAACTTTGTTGGTAATTTATATTGACGAATTCCCGGAGAAGCAAAGAAAAGCTCAAATTTTCTACTTTTATCTTGTGTACTTGACATTTGGATTAGCTTTGTTGGTAATTGATATTGCAAATTCACGGACCAGGAAAAGCTGTACTTGATAGGTATTTGATTAATTTGCAAAGAGCTTTACACCTACGAGAAAGGGGTTTTAATTCTCTTTGAGCGTCGATTTCTGGAATCGAATAATGAATTCGTCCCAATGGGCCTTTTTTTTCAAGGTATGAGAAGAATCTGAAATATGCTGCATTTCGTTGAAAAATAATATCTCTTTCATTGGTCATCACTCTGCAAGTACTTAAGTTACAGAAACGAGCAGAAATGATTGAAAAAGTAGGAGAAACAAGCTTCAAATTAAGTTTTGGTACGTAAAAAAATATTGATTCCTCAGGAAATATTAAGCAATCAAAGATAACGAAAAAAATTGAGTAAAAATATCTCACCTTTTCGCCTACTCTAATAATCTTTTCTGCTCATTGTTATAACGTAAGTACTTGCAGAGTAATCACCAATAAAAGAGATATCATTTTTCAAAAGAATCAAGCATATTTCAGATTAGACGACTCACATCTTGAGGACAACCGCATTGAGACGAGTTAAGGCGTTGGGCTTCATTTTCGATGCTAGAAATCGACATTCAAAGATCCGACAAAATTCATTTCACATAATATGTATGCCACTCTTCTTGTTTATTGGTAATTCATAAATATTACTTAATTCTGAAAAAGCAAATAAAAGATCGATTTTTTTTACTTTTATCGTGTGTATTCTATAACACTATATAATAATCATATCGCTACCTAAAGTAAATAATAAAAATATTTTCACTCAGAAAAGTGCCTTACAAAAATATTCTGAAAATTTCTGCAAAAAGATATTGAAATTCTAAAACAATTGTACATTTTATTTATTTGCTATGAAGCTTTAGAGATGATGTTATATAAAAATCTCTAATTTTAAAACGTAAAAATTTGATATAGATTCAATTTAAATTGATTTTATTGTGATTCTTGAAATCATTTGAAATCGTCATTAAATCGATTATCTTGTACATAACAAAGGTTTCTCTTTAATTGTTTAAGTAATAGCTATCGGGGATCTCCGATAGATATCTTCAATAATTTTACATTCTTTCTGGGAATTAGCACCGATAAGTAAGGTTTAAATGAACTGGATTTACTGTTATCGATTCTGCACAAACCCAAAGGATCATATTATTTAATTAATTGAAGAAAATAGCGCCAAAAAGGCGTATCATTTTCTTTTTGCTTGCTATACGTTATAAAAATCTTCTATTCTAGATTTTTAATACCACCAACTCATTACAAACTTTGTCCCCGCGCCATCATGTATCCACGCTCCTTCTCCACAACCTCGCGATTACATTCGAATAAAACTAGACCTTTGCAGCGCTATATATACCATTATACCCATCATGAGCCAAACGACCACACACGCACATAGCACGCACACATGATGCAACACAAAGAAGGGAAGTCGCCGCGGCGACAGGCCGGCTGCGACGACTCCGCTTTTCCGAGGGGTGCACTATACGCCGCTCACGAAATTTCTTTATTCGCGCGGGGACAAAGTATATGTATCACACACACATATATATAGATACACACGTATGTACGCACGCATACGTAACGGGGCTAAATGTTTCCCTTTGTGATGGCCATTTTGCCGTGGGATTTATGTACAGCCGGCGAGCTTTTACGAGGTGGGAAAATTCGGCGTAATTTTTTTTTTTTTGCCGTCGTAAGTTATATATACATACTGTACGCGTGAGCTGGCGCCAGGGCTATCGCGTTTTATGCGTTCGTACGAGAATAATGGAGCGACTGTTCGGGTGGGGATTAACGTAATTGAATACCCGAGCAAGTTGGCGCTTGTTTCGTATAATATGTGTGTGACGTATAGTGTTGCGTTAGATTTAGTAATAGGAAAATTGAAAAATTTTTTCCTTGTGTGGATGGAACGTATTACTTAGGTGGGAGAGATTCTTTGAAAAATGTTGTTGTTCGGAAGATATGATGAGCCGAGGCGCGCGTGGTTTCCGTGAAGCAGCGATTTGTCGTATATGATTCGTATTAGCTTGACTAAGTGTTGGTAAATATAGATACTATGATAGTGTTATGAGAAACAAATTATTTATTTATTTTTTTTTTTAATGCTACGGTTTTTATAGAACTGAGTACGTCTGGAGTACACATTTTTTCCACGCCCTCGATCTACAGTAATTCAAATGTGTCAATGTCACAGTGCTCTCTTAAAACGCTGCTGTCGGTGTTTGCTACGTTATTATTGAGCACACACATTCTTAGAAAAAAAGTCTTCTCTTTGTAATCATTCGATCAAACTGTCTTTAAAACCAATAGGTTCATCAGTTATTCATAGGCCCCTTCGTTGTAATTGCAAGTTGAAAATTTTTTCAGTTTATCAATATACTGTGGTAAATGGCGTATATATATAGTGTTTCACCATAGTAATTACTGTCAATCAGTCGATACACGGTAGCATGTAATTCGTATCGATCTATTTCTATTGAACGAGCAATTAGACTTTGTACTTAAAGTTTAAACAGTTAGTAAAGTAGTCGTGTCTTTTAATGTTCGAACCGGCAAAAGATTTGTAATTACTTATTTATTTTCCAAGTTTTCAATCGAAATTTTTTAGTACGTAAGTAAATCTATGGAAGTGTTTCTTGCGAAAGCATAAAGACTCGTTTGCATAAGTTATAAAAATGAACGTCAATCATCGTATTATTTATTGATGCATAGAAATCAATTTATATTAGCAATTATAAACAGTTCCTTGAAAGTCATTTAACGCTTATCTGTAAAATTATGTATTTACAGATTCTAGTGCCTATATTCATATTAAGCCGAGTACAAAAATTGATATTCATTCACGAATAAATATTAAAGCTATATATTTTCTATTGTCATTTTTTCAAATAATTTCTCGAGAAATGATATTATAGTAGTAACACTAGAATAAATCGTGTCCAAGGAAATAATAAAGGTAATTTAACTTTAACTATTTTATGTTGATTTTTATAGCAACCAAGATTGATAGACCTTATTCCATCTATAACTTAAAATGTTTAAAAGACTTTTTATTATTCTAAATTGTATGATCTTATTGTTATATTACATAACAATAAGATTATACATAATAACATACAGCTTCCCACCCCTATAATACATCCCTTTTCCAGTTACATATCCAACAACTCTTCCACACTTATCTATACTTCTACACTCATCAGCAACAACAACGACATTAACAAATATATGACTAACAACTATCCTCCATCTTCCCAACCATCTGCCCTACACCACGATTAGACCGAGCCGAAGGCTACGCGCCGCGCCTGCCTCCGTTGGCTTACTAATCAAAGAGGGCGAGACCGGAAATACCATCACGGTAAGAGTTAAATATAGATGTTATCATAAAGAACCTCTGGCGTCGACGGCGTCGGCGACTTTACATCTGGCAAGCATACTTTCTGTTTTCAACTCGGTTCGCGCCTAAGTGAGAAAGAGAGCGAGGCTCTTACACTTTTTGCGGTTTGTTTACATTGCTTGTACTTTGCGATATTTAAGAATATTTCGGATTAAAAAGAGGCTTGTAATTTTAATGGTTTGATGGAGTTTGTGTAAATGAAATTTCACGAACTAAAAACTTTCAATAATATTTATTGTGGAAACTTTTATTTTTCTGTTGTATATAGCAAATTGGTCAAAGATTCACTTCGCCTAAACTTTTCCAATTGATAAAACGTTATTTTATCTTCTCATGATATTAGCTATATAAGTATTAACTATAAAACTAATATACACGATTTGCATTATAAAAATTAAGAGTACATTGTACTTGGTTAAATAAAATTAAATAAATGTGCAATATTAACGATACGTATGGTATTCACACAAAAAGTCGACTATTTCAAAATAACATTGCATCATATATGATTTATTGTATTTTCGATATCCGTTTTGTGTATTAATGCACTCTTCTAAAGGAAATTTGTATCACGCATTTTAAATATGTATTTAGTTTAATTCTATTCAATCCAGTATTTTCTACAGGTATTCTACGTTGAATATTTATTTTTACTTTTCCATACAAATTAGACGCATTATTTTATCACTCCATTGTATTTATTTCTGTTCGATGTTATAATTAAATAATTATTATTTTTAATGTTAATAATATACGTCGAATCATTATTCTTACTATACCTAGATATTTAATTAAAGATAGTTAATTAATTAACCTAGCTTAACTGCAAGTCAAATTTCGATTGGTCATTCACGATTTACATTCTTTAAAATGGCATCAAATATTATTCAACTGATATCAATATTTATTGAAATTTATTTATTCATTGATTCATCATTTTGAACCAAAGGAAAAAAAGAACCAAAGTATTTAAGCAATGTGTCATTCATTGCTATATCACTTTGAGTCAGCAACGAGTTCTGAGAAGTGATCTTGTTTAAGTCCGCTTTGGATAAGGGATATCTTTTATCTTTTGGCATGCAAGAATTTCAAATAGATATTTTTTAGCAAATAATGCAACGTTTGTCTCAACGTACAACTCAGACTATTGAACTTAGTTTTATAAAAAAAAAATTGTATATTTTATAGTTATAAGATTCATTTACAATTGTTATTAAACGTTTTTGGTTGTTCTATATTTGTTATAGTAGTTACCAAAAATATCATTGAAACTTAATACAAAAACTTAATTTCATTAAAATGCTATTGTCTACAATAGCACTACGTAATATACTTGAAAAAATTATTTACAAACAAAACTCGTCTTATACCAGGCAAGTGTGAAACAGTGCGTAGAGCCGCAAGTTTACGGCTGCATATGTTCTCGAGAGCGAAACACCTGCCGTTTTACACCACCCTTACGAAAGTTTAATCAGTTATTTATACCTACTTTAAATACGCGTTTTAACAGGTGCGCGTACCAAGTTCTTTTTTACATACGCGTTTCATTAGCTTAGTGGCACAGTCTCGTGATGCGAGTAAAAATGTTGTTTAAAACAAAGAAAAGAATGACCAGTTAAGAATTTTCAAAGTAAATTTTGTTAGATTATTTAAAAAAAAGTTTAATAAGACAATAAAGAAATTAAGTTCACATTTCAAAAATAAAAGATGCAAGGAATAAATAGGCTTAGTTGTATTTTTATAGAGATTATATTTTTTAATTGGTGTTTAAATAACTTTACGTATATTCCATACGTGTGTATACACAATCAACAAAGTAAATCGATAGATTTCGCAAAAATAAATAACGCTCATCGAGGTTCATAATCTATGTATAAGATAAATTTATATATTTATATGAAACAACGTTTTTTTTCCTCACCGTCTAAAATTACACCTTATTTTACATAACTAACAAAGCAAACTTGGTTCGCTTTTCTTCATTTTACCTTTTATATATTAGTTAGACGATATACTAATTTTCAACAGGAAATCTCGTGTCGCGAGCATTAAATATATCTAGGATTTTAAGCGTTGTAAAGTCACATCTCATATCACGATTACTTAAGCGTGTTAACGCATCAAACTTCAGTGGTTTGGAAATATACAATCAAATTGCAGGAACATTCAAGCACTCACATTTTTTTGTCATTTTTTTTTTGTCATAGAGATAGCAATTTTAAACATAAAAAAATAATATCACGAACGTATAAACTAGATTAATTTTTGTCTAAATAAGCATTAATATTCGAGCAAGCGTAAAGTTCACTAAACAACGAAACCATACAGTAGCATCACTGAATATCATTATAAACACAACGTTTGCAGCTTAAATATGAAAATTATCATGATTTGTTTGTACTTTCTTACTAAAATCACTTAACGTCGTTCAGCAGTGATCTCACAAAAGAATTTTGCATACAAAGCACTTATAACATCTTCATTATATTGTGGATTCAGTCTAGCTGACGTTTGGCTTTGATATTTTTTCGTATCTTACAATTGATTTCCGTAATTACTCAATGTAACAATTTTACATTTTTATACCTACATCTACACTTGTACGAAGAAATCTACGAGTAATTGTTTCTAAACATTATTTTTTTTTCGAATGTTTCTTTCATAATACTTAAAACATATTGTCAGGTGCATTTCTTAATATCTGATTATCATAAGCTCACATTTAGTTATTAAAAAATCTTTTTTTATTTGAGAAATGAAAAAAGATACTCCATAGAAGAGCAGTCTGTATATTGCCCCATTACTATAATATTCATTTCAAAATTCAATTTTAACAATCTTACTGTATGTTTCACTCTAAAAATCATTAAATAATGGATGTGTTACAGAAGATTATTACGTTCATTAAAGGAGTCTAAATAATTGATATTTTATATTTTGTGTAAATATTTTGTTATTTATGAATATTGTTATAAATACGTTTATCGAGATGTCACTTTTAGTCTAATAAATTCTGTTTCATAATTTATTACATTAACATGTACAATTATATTAACCGTATAGAATTGATAAAATAAATTGACGATTGGTATTTTTTTTTTCATAGAACTGCCTTCTCCGAGTCTAAATTCGTTCACTTAAGCCAAAAACGTGCGAACAGTTGCGCGAATCTCCTGCCTGCACATAGGGCAATGCGTGAGCGAAGGCGCGCAAAAGACGCAGGTTGATAGATGACCGCAAGGCAGAAAAACAACTGCAACTTCTCGGTCCATGCAAATCTTACATAGCCGAGCCTCTTTTAATCTTCGGTTTTCTTCTTCCAAAGCTGCTATTTTGGGAAATGTATTGAAATCTAAATGTTTATATGAAATACATTGCAGGGAAAAACGTTTGTACAATCTTCAGAATATAAAATACACAGAACTATGTTAGGTTTACAAACTCAAAAACTTAAACTTTGTCAAGGTACGTTAAAATTTTTATTTTCAAATATTGTAAAAATTAATTCAATTGAAATGTAAATATTTTCAGTGATTTCGAAATTTTAATTTTGAATTGAACACCGTACATTGGTTTTCCCTTTTTTAAAGAAGTACATTTCATCAACTTACAGTTTTTTTCATTCTTGGGGCTCTTTTCCTCTTCTTCGATTTTTTCATCTGATTCAGGTTCAGCAGGTGGAGATCTTTCCATAGCACTACTTTGCTGTCTCTCACTATCCAGTAAATTTTCTGTTTGTTCATTTGAACTACTTGCAGCTTCTGCAGGAGTTATAAGTTCATTGAGGAGATGGGTAAGCTCAGATGAAGGAGAATCAGACGATGGTCTGCCGGAGCTGTAATAATTGATATTTAATTTAATAAAATTAATAATGCACTCTCATATTTTAAATAATTATTTAATTAATGTAATAAAATCAACTTAGAATAACAAAAAGTATAGAAATTATAGTGCAATGTGAAAAAATATCTTTTGCTTGAAAAAATCCCGAACAAAGTTTCTGCCGATTTGACCGAATGATTTTCTCTATTGCTTTTGTGCGGGGTTCTTTTATTGTTGGATAATTTTTGCATTAACACTTTTTAAAAAATGTAGAAACTTAGAATTCATTGAAATATTATGATTTGAAATATTAAAATAGTTGATTTATGAAATATTTTACATACATATTATCCTCTTCTCTTAATTGTATTTGTGTAGCATCTTCAATGAGTTGATCAGCATTTGCATAAGGTAACCCTGTTTGCTCCATTCTCCTCTTTAAAGCCATTTTGATTCGACCCACGTGCAAACCAATTTCTAATGCAGCCTTAAATTAAAACAAGCTTTATACCAACAGATCTGTTATATATTTCTAACAGCAAAAAATAAATTTATAAAGCAACTTACCACAGCTGGCGGAGTGCCAAGTAATCCTTCCAACTCAGCATCTGTTACTTGCCGAACAGGGCGTTGTGGAGATGTGTTTGCAGGAGACACTGGTGGAGTTGATGCATCAGCACTATCATCAGGCACACTAGCCAATATCTGGAATATTTAATGATAATTATTATATTGTAATAAAATTAAAATATTCTAAAAGAAATATGAAGGATCTTAAAGATAGTACTCACTGCTGGATCCAAAGGAGGTCTATTTTCAACACACTGTTTAATAAAGTCCTGTCCCCTAACTAATGCAACATAGCCACATTTTGGAAACCATTTTGCATGTTCTATCCAAGCATCATCAGTTTCTTCCCAATTGCTTAAACCTCCATCACAATGAAAACATCTAACTTGATCTTGAATTCCTATATAAATGCATTTACATTTATTTTTATCTAGGCTTTAGACTTATGAATAAAAAAAAAGTTTCAACGTAAAAATAATTTTATTTTAGTTCACACAAAAACAAAAAAAAATGATGTTACAAAGAATATTATAAATATATAGTACTTACCAACATAATAAAATCCAGCATCAGCTAGCATTTCCGGAGTCTGTCTTAAGTTGCTAGGCCATCCTTGAAAAGTACGTAATCTGCCCTCATATGTTGCATGTTTTGGCTGTCTTGGAGCTGAATGATGTTGTATTCCCAACTCTGTGAAGTTGGAGGTCGTACCAGGCATCAACTTGACATTGCCTAACTCCACCTTTTCTGCTGACAGATCTGTATATCAACATGTAACATTCACACTTTCTCAACTTTTTTTTATTCAAATATGAATGAAACTTCACTTTAATTTCATCAATAAAGAATAAATTTCTTTTAAATGAAAGATGCAAGATTTAATTTAGGTTATTTGAGTATGTTAGTTGAACAATGCTGACTTTACAGAAAAAACGAAAGCTATTTTTGGTACTTGAATTAAACACGAAAAATCAAAAGTCAAAACTTGGTGTAAGAGTACCTGAACCCATCCAATGATTAGCAAGAGAAGCTCTTAATCAAGTGAAATGAGAAACATTGATTGTTTAAGCAATTTATGCAGACGAATGCAATAAATGCTGCCTTGCTTGTTGTCATTGCCAAAATGATTATATTTAGAATGCATCAATATGCTTGGCTAAATATCAATAAACTTGGCTCAAACATAAACACACTCACATGCTACTTCAGTATACATTTACTCTGGCAAGGTTAATGCAAAAATGCTTCATTAACCCTGCAGAGTAAATTTGTATTCATTGTTACAGTAAAAATAAAATATTAAGCAAATTTGAATTGTGTTAAAATAGCAACACTTCAATGTAAATGTATAATTAAAAAAAAATTCCCCAACCTTCATCACTTTCTTCTCTCATATAAAAATCACAGTTTGGAAAATGTATTCTATGTTCTCGATCTGGATCATCACCAGGCTCCCATTTTAATATCACACCTTGACAGTAAGCACATCTGACCTAAAAAATTTACAAACATTATATACTTTTATATAATTAATGATCAAAAAACTAACAATTCAAAATTTTACTAGGTTATTCATATAGAGCTAATACTGTATCACATACATATACATTATATCTTACATTATAATAAAGTAAAATGTAACATACATAAGGTATATGTGCAATTTAAGTATGAATTTATTTTGAAAAACTTATAAACAATAGTTCTATATTTTAAACTTCTAAAAAAATTATCTATGTTTAGTAATTTTAAAGTATGACATTGAATTTAAAAATTATTTTTATTCAACAAGTAAAATTTATAAATTATAATATATATTGTGTTCATAAATTCAGTTTCATATTGATTTATAAAAACATGATATTTTACCATATCTGCTTGTTGAAGATACCAAAAGCCAGATCTAGCAAGTCGTTCTGGTGAAACAATTGCAGGAATGGGCCAATTTTGAAAAGTACTCAATCTATGGGAATACCTTGTGAGATCGGCTTCTCCAGAACTGGTACCTTGACTATTTTGACTAGCACTACTGTGATTAGTATCGCTGGAGTTTAATAGCATAGTATCATTGTTTGTAGCTATTAGTGGAACGTTGCATGTTGCAGTTGGATCCATGACAAATGGACATTCTGGGTTTGCTAATCTATGAAGAGCCATGACTTGATCACCATAGTTCCATTCGGATACTGTTGTACCGCACATGAAGCACTGAACTATTTGTGCAGTTCCTGTATAAAAGAAGCCAGCCTTGGCTATCCGAGCAGGGCTCACAGCAGAGTTAGCTGGCCACTCATGGAAGGTTTGCAATCTATTTATTTCGTGATTCATTGTGGAACGGGTTTTCAGGAAGTTTGACAAAATAATCTGTAAAAATAAAGAGTTTTGTGTTAGTTATGAGTGAATTTTCAAATTAGAGCACTGATATTTTACATATTTCTGCAGTAATAGTACATGATTACAAATTGTAAAAATCTTTGTGGCGATAATTTTTATTGCTTAATATTGCCTAATTTTCCTTAGAAATTACATATATTTGCATAATACAATAAAATATCTCAAATGTTATTTATTACTCATATCACTAATAAAAATAATGAAATCATCATTATTCTTGGATAGAATAATAGATATAACAAGAATAACTTTATACTTGAAAAATGGTAATTATCATAAAGATCTTTATAATCAACTTAATCACAACATTGAGTTATTTCCTACTAGAGGACAATGAGTCTCTCTTTCTCTCCTTCATTGTCATACTCACTGATTAAAGAACTGATAAATAATTTAACATTTATATGTCTCAGATGGCTATACACTTTTTTCTGGAATACAATCTAGACTCCAAAACGACAAAAATAAATAAAACAGTATATAAACACCCTGAAAATTGCACCCTTCTTCCTATATAAATTCACTATCATCTCGTTTTCACGCCATCCTCGTTAATACCGCAGGTACCTACATATAATCAATTCGCGGAACTACGCATATTAATAATAAAGTATTCATCAACAACAGCACTACAGCAGCAGCTGATCAGCCATTGAGGCCTCTCCCACCGACAACTCGCGAAAACAAATAACATCACTCACCTCTCAAGTCCAGCCGTGCCCTCCTCTCGCCCTTCGCCCAGGACAGTCGTTTCCTGGACACTGCGAATCTCTCGTCCCCTCGTCTCTCTACACACTTCTTTCTCTCGCTCTCTCTACGCTTTCGCGAAACGCAGAATAAAATATATATTCGGAATGCCTTTTGTTATCACAGCCGCTTGAGTCGCTTCATCGTGGCGCATCAGCAGCTCTGATCGTTCGAATAATACTTGTCGTGGGAATAATAACAGAGCAGCTAGTCCGCAGGTTATGTTGCTCCTCCCCACGGTGGAGTAGGTGCCCCGACGACACCTGCCTGATGCAGCTACAGCACCGCGACCAACGACGATAACACATCACTACGTGGGTATAGCTAGGGTATACATGCGCGCGCGCCTGCGAACACCTAGTGCTTCCATGCGGGTACCATTGATGACGATATGCACATCGTAGTTTATTATGTATTTTTCTTGCGATGGGCAGCAGCAGCTATCATCGCGCGGCGCCACGAATAATTTCGACCCGCTCGTGTGCGATGGAATGCCAACGTCGAGGTTTCGCGATGGTCTTAGTCCCCTTGGAGTTCCGTCTCTCTTGCGCGCACATGATACGGCGCGCTTATCCTCTCTTTCTCTCTCGCTCGCGATCGCTAGCTCTGCTTTGTGCGAGAGGCATGCGCTTTTTACCTTTTTTGCTCTCTTTCGGTTCGACCTGTGGACTTCCCCGCGCCTGCGCACGACGACGGACTTGCATCGCAAACTGCGGAGGCCGGACTCCGGAGCGGCCCGAGCGCCCGTATATATGCATGCGCTGATACCTGCATATATGTTATGTATGGTGTGGTTGGTTTCGTATTATTTGAAGATGACATGTGAGGTTTTTATGTTTATAGAGTTTCTGTTTGTTTTGCAGAAGCTCAAGAATTATTTTGAATAAATATAAGTATCTTTGAAAGATGAGTAGTACAGCACGTTTCTGTATATAGGCCAGTAAAATTGGAGCATCATTTGCTTGAATTATCGTGAAATTCGTAGAATCGGTCGGTATACTTCTTGCAATAGATATTGGTATAATAGGTATTGGTTTCCTTTCCTCTACTTTCTTTACTTTATAAATTTAATGTAAAACAAAAAGCAAAAATATATAATTTAATATTTTTTATTAACTTTATTATAGGAATATATATATATAAGTTTTTAATTTTCTCTTATTACGATGTATTTAGTACATTTCTTATTATAATTTTCATCATTAATAGCTTGAAAAATAAGTATAATATATAAATTTGTAAAATTTCGGAACGAGTTTCAACTTTCGGAACGGAGTTTCACTTTTATATTTTAACGTTCCTTTTTTACCTAGATGTATAGTTAGAAACAAGTGGAATAAAATTTTAGAATGTTGGCATACATATACTAGAACGCTCCCTTTAAAAAGTAACCGTTGATCGACGACCATCATTGAAGAAGTACACAAAAATTACAAAAGCTAAAAAAGCAACACCGTAAATTCTTCCATTGTGCATTGTTTGAAGTATACGAGTTACAAAAGTTGATTGTGATCTAAGTAGCTAGTTGAAAAACAAAAAGAGATTTATAAAATTAGCAAATTAAAGTTTGTAGATAAGTATTACTTTACGCATGTTGTATGTCAGTATGTGAAGTATAAAAACATAAACCAATCAGTAAATGAGGTTTTTAGGTGAATAATCGCTGCTAATCAAACTTGTAAGTATGTCTGATAGTTTTCCACCCAAAAAACGGACAAAAAGATCAAGTAACGAGGTAGTCATATTGTCGGACGAACCGAAAACTAATGATAGTTGGTGCCACACACAAGTGAAAATTAAAAGTTTAACTTTTTCATGGTCGATTAGCAAATTTTCTTATTTAACAACGAGAATCGGCGAATATATTGAGTCATCAAAATTTTGGATTAAAGAACATTCTGACATTAAATGGAGCATGATTTGCTACCCACATGGAAAAAATGAAGAAAATAAAAATTTTGTTGCACTTTATATTCAATTTCAATCATACACCAAGTCTCATATTCCTGTTGATTTGAGATTTTATATTGTGGATAAAGATAACAAAAAACACTCTGAGTTTACTATTAAAAAATATAATATTATGAAAGGCATACAAATTGGTAAGGTTAAATTTATACGTCAGGATGAAATGACAGAAAATACTGTTTTGCCCAATGACACATTGAAAATTGTTTGCGAGATCTTCACAGGTACAGACATTGAAATTACAGAGAGTGCAAACAATTCTATAAATTTGAATGAGACTAAAATAAAATTAAATGTGTTGAATGATTTTAAAGTACTTTTGGAAAACGGAAACTACAGTGATATGTATTTTAAAGTTAATGGAAAGAAATTCCCTGCACATAAAGCGATAGTAACAGCAAGAAGCAATTATTTTTCTACTATGTTGCAGCATAATATGCTAGAAAGATCAACGGGTATCATTGAAATTGATGACATTGAAGAAGAAGTATTAGAAGAAGTGCTAACATTTATGTATACCGGAGTGGTATCACATGTCGAAGAAAATACATTAAAATTGTTCATTGCAGCTGAGAAGTATGGATTAGAAGATCTAAAAAAAGTGTGCGAGTTAATTATCATAAACCGTCTCAATTGTGATAATGTTATTGACAGTCTTGCTTTTGCAGACAAGTATAATGCAACTGATTTGGAAAGACATGCAATCCAGTTTTTAAGAGCACATACAGATATATATGATCAGCCAAGATTTCTATCTTTTGGCCATGCATATCCACACTTGACTATAAAAATATTAATAGCCAAGTTTTAAATTAGTAATTTTTAAATGTATATGATATTTATTGATAGATATATATGTAAAGTATACAACAAATTCAATCATTATAATAATGATGACTTTAATTAAATATTATTAATAAGGTTACGATTATTGACTACTATATTATAGATATATAATTATAGTGTTTTTATTTATAAAGAGTGAAACTTGGAGTTTCATAGAATTTATATACTGAATATGAATACTAAATTATAATGTAATAAAATAAATTTATTTGATTATTTTAAATTTAGTAAAATTTAGTAAATATTTTTGCATAAATTTAATATTCAAAGTATGAGGAAAAAGATAACATGATACATTCTACCCATCAATAAGAACTATTACCAGAGGACGTGGCCTGGAGCCGATACCTTCATAAGGAAAAAAAAAAAGAACTATTATTCAAAATGAAGATAAAATAACTTGTTACGAAAAAAAAGTTTTTATTTACTACTTAAATTCTTCATTATGATTGTTTGATCATTTTAAAATTATGTATTACATTATTAAAATTATATCATGTACTCCAGTTTTAATAAAAAATATTACACATCTATTTTTTTAAAATTACATCAAATTCCTTTTCATTGTATACTGAAACACGAATAATTGTACTTATGAAGTTATGTCAAAGAGAAGTACATTTACAGTTACTTTTAATAGACTCATTCATTATGTCGAAGTAATCGTTTTCCAAAACTTGAATTCTGTCTAATATACAAGCCGCAGAAAGGCGCGCGTCAGCATCTTTGTCCCAACAATCTTCTATTATTTCGCATATTGAAGATGGACCCTGAAATAATAACATCAATACAGAGCTCTCATTAACAAGAAACGTCAACATTAATAATTTAATTCCGTGCGTACAGGTTGTTCCCTCCATGAATCAGGAATAAAGGGTCTGCCGTTTTTCTCTACAACGTAGTCATATATGTGTCCCGTTGTAGCCTCTGGACCTACTTCATTTTCAAACGGCAATTCGTACTTTATATTTATATCCTGAAAAAAAAAAATTAATGTTAACTATGTTTTTCATTGTATTTAATTTTGAGTGCATGCAATTTTTGAAAGGGTAACAGAACTTATCAATTAAATTAAACCCCTAATTAAGAAAACGTACGTTTATGTAACAATGAAAGTAGAGTTTCATTCAATTTTGCGTATAACAAATTCATCTTTCTCCACCATTTTTTTAAACCATACATTAAATTTAGACAAAACTGTATCCGCAACAACTCGGAACTCTCACCGTCATTTCGGAGCATCGAGACATCAGCTCCCAGAGCACGAGAGCGCACGCGTAGATGTCAGCGGCGCGGTAAGCATCAATCCGTCCGAACTCCACGGCCCCGTCAAGCACCTCGGGCGCCATGTACCGCGGCGTGCCTGCGCGACCGACTCGTTGCTTCAGGTATAGCTCGTAATCGGCGTCGGATTCAGTCGTATAAGGTTCGAAGACCAGGGCGAGACCAAGGTCGGCAATGCAGGCGCGCATATCGCCCGACAGCAGCACGTTCTTCGACTTGAAGTCACGGTGGGCTATTGCCGGCTTGTAGACTGGGGCTGGACTATTCGGCAGGCCGATTTCGCGGTGTAGGTACTCCAGGCCGCTATGGTGAAGAAAAATTGGTTTTGTTTAGACATTATATAGTTAAAATGTCAATCCAAAAATATTTAAAAATTAACTATGGAGGGGCACTCAATCATGTCATTTTTGTAAATATTTTCCTAACATAAAAATATTATAAACATAGGTACAACTGCAAGTTGAGGAGCCATCTAAAACTGCTTTAGTTTTTGTTTACAATCTTTAATTTCCCTAATTACGGCTAAAGAATTAGCAAAAAAAATTTAATTAGAAATTTCAATTACTTGACGTTTTGGTACAACTTCTTTCATGAACAATTCAATATTTCATGTCATAATATCATAA
Organism: Torymus flavipes; assembly: GCA_030522905.1. Taxonomy (NCBI): domain Eukaryota; kingdom Metazoa; phylum Arthropoda; class Insecta; order Hymenoptera; family Torymidae; genus Torymus; species Torymus flavipes. The sequence goes on from JAPYZO010003158.1 coordinate 18,686, forward strand.
TGTCTGCAAACTCTTTTAAATGACTATTCAGATGGTATTTCTTATACAACGTTAGGTTACTGAAAATCATTCTTCAACTATTAATTCGGTGAAATCAATTAATCCACCAACTCCCCACCATTCATCCTCTACCTGAGCATCCCAATGGCGATCCTGCACAGCTCACTCCAGCTGATCAGACTCCCCATTAGAAAATCGCCTAACGACCCCTTTTCGTAGTAATAAGTCACGAGCCAGAACTCCATGTCCAATCCTTGACCGCGTCGTCCGGCGGCGATGAGCTGCAGCAGGTTGTCGTGCTGGAGTCCCGGCAGCCTGAATACCCGGAGCTCCGACTGCCAGGAGTCACGGCCACTTAGAGGGAATACTTTCACGGCCAGAGCCTCCTGGTAGCCGCGATGACGGGCCAGCCACACCGAGCCGTACCTACCGCGTGCCTTCTTTTCGAGCAGTTCGGTACACGCTATATGATCTCGATACTGGTGTGGAGTTTGTGGACTCATGGTGCTCATGCTGTAGTTGATGCCCTCTTCTGCCTTGGATAGCTGAAGCGGTTGGTTCATTAATGTTTTGTTTCGTAGTGCTGTTCAATCAGTATACTACTTACGTCGTTGCCGCACTGCTTAGCACATTTGTAGACGCACCAAGCAACGATCCACAGCGTCGCCGCGAGGACCAGTAGGCTTGTACACATGAATATGATGATCGTTTCTCCCGCCCGCATTGTATAGTGCTTCGTCTCCACCTCTGATGCGAAAAATTCATTGAAAATATTAACTATCATGTATTGCTGATAATTATTGGTACTTTATATACATACCGATGGTCGCGTTACTTTCCCGTTTCTTTAAGTACGTCAAATAAGTGATATTTTGGTTGCACATGTTCCCGCTGCAGCAGCAAAAGAAGAGCTGGTTTATCTCATCCTTGTTTTTCTGGATGCAGTGGGACTGCTCAAAGCACTCTTTATGGTTCAGAAAACATCCCTTAAAACAAAACGTTAATATTTTCATTAAAGTTACTTTTACTGCGGAAATAAGTAATGGCATATTATGTAAATTGGAGCTTACTTTCATCTGTACCGTCGAGGTGTTTTGATAAACATTGAATTCCCATAACGTGAAGCAATGGTAATGCTTTTCGTGTCCTAGAGGTCCGCATGTTTCTTGTGACACACATTCGTCCTTACTTTCTTTACTTTTGCACGTCAATCCATTGTAAGTTTCGCAGGATAGTGAATCATTGAAATTAAGGCTTTGAACCATATCTGAAAAAAAAAAAAAATAGATATGAAACGTTAAACAATTGGTTTATGGTATGAAAGATACGAATCAAATTATCGAAATTTAAATTTTAAAAAACTTACTAAAAGAGAGATCCATCATTAATAAAAGTACCGTAATTGTAGTCCACATTTTGTCGCTTTTTTAATAGCCCGTCAATGTAAGGTAAAATTAGTCTCATTTAATATTATTATTACGTGCGCCCCAGAAGTGTGAACATGTCAGACAGATTTGTAATTACGTTTGTATTTACATCCATCACTTTCCTTTCATATTTGTTTAATAATATTGTGAATGGTTCCAATAATCTATTCTAGTACGAAATTAGTGTATCGTAAGAATTAACGTTTTCGAAATGTAATGAATTGACATTTTTAAAGCATTACAAGTTTCAAAACTATAAACTTATTGTATGATAATCCTAATCTTCGAATGTTTATAAATAAAATGAACATGTACGATTTTTTTTTTTTTTTTTTTTTTTTTTTTTTTTTTTTTTTTTTTTTTTTTTTTTTTTTTTTTTTTTTTTTTTTTTTTTTTTTTTTTTTTTTTTTTTTTAAGTTTAATCACAAATAACTTATGTAATAACACATGAAAAATTACATAAAATTAAATAGCCTATTTTTGACAATGATTGAAACAGCTTTGCAAAGTTTAAAAATATTAGCAATAATTGTTTGCCTTTGACCTACTTAACTGTAAAAGTTTACATCGAAATAACTATAAATAAATAAGATACTTTTTAACTAACAAAGTATATTTGAAAAATATTTCACTTTTTGAAAGTATACCCATATAAAAATACTAAAAATTTAGCAGCATAGCTAAAGAATTCCTTTTTTGAAAGTTTGCTTCCAAATGAATTATAGTAAAATGTATATTTTTTTTTGTCATCCGATTTATACAACCATGAAGAATAAAAAGCTTAGCAATGTAGGGACTAACTTAAGACACCAAAATTTTGAAAGTTATACATTTACATGCTTCTATGTCAGTTTTTTTCTTAGTATTGAAAAAATAAGTAATTATATTTGATGTTTAAGTCTTATCAATAATATAAACAATGTACATTTAAAAAAATTCTTAATCACAATGGAATTTTTTGTTTAAATTATCGATTATGCATATTAAAAATTATTAAATTCGTATAATATTCAAACATGTTTAAGATCAACATTTTACTTTTTTAGAAATAGATACAATTTATGAATTATTGCAATGTGTATTTTCTATCTATGAAAAAAAATTTGTTTGAAATTAATTGATGTGTACAATCGATTATTTTAAAAATCAGTAGACATTTGAATTTCCAAGTTAATCAATTTTACAGTGGATCCAAACAAATTTCGCAATCAATACTCATCATATTATTTATAATTAGTCCCAACATTGTAAGTTCTTTACGAATCTGTAAAATTTTTCAAAAATTCTATAACTAAGATTACGAAGTATAACCTTCTATAAATCTATATAAAAATTCTTTTCTAAAAACAATAAAAAATTATTCAATTGATAAAAATGTGCCTTTGCACGGGTGGTGATTTCGGATACTGAGTAGTCCTAATAAACGTTTCCGAAATGTGAAGTTTGCATATTGTGATCAATGTTTAAATTCATCATTTGCGTAGAGACATCATTTATCATTGGAGGAGTATATACATCTAAAAAGAAAGTTCTTTTAAGTGACAAAAATGAAATTTCCATATAATTTTACAACGAATATGTAAACTTACTGTGATAAGCATTGTAATCATAGAGTGATTTCAATTTCTGATATATAATCGACACAGCCACATCTAAAGATGATTGCTTTGTTGGCTGTATTGTACCATAATCTTCAAAAAGTATCAGGTTGTCTTTGAATATTGTTACCTAATTATTTATATATTTTTATTAGCAAATGAATATGTTTCCATTTTTCTTTAAATTTTAATATGCTTCACATAATATTACAAACCTTATGTATATATCCAAAAGGATCATAACTAGTTAAACATTCAAAAGAGCACATTGCTTGAAATATATTTGTTACAAAATTACTCAAAACAGTAACATTCTGAAGATCTAAAGGTTCTTCTATATCGTCATGATTTTGTAAAAATTTCGAATGTGCCGGCTTCCTTGTAAACTTTTTAGTTTTTACTTCCTTTTGAAATCTAGATTGTGATATAGCTTCATTAATACACCTTTGTCTTTCAGCTTGTTTAATTGGTCCTATTGGTTTTGCCCATCGAATTTCCCATTGTTCCATATCAGCAACACTACCTGGCTCTGAATATTAAAAAAATTTCATAATTATTTTGTATTAAAATAAATGAAAATAATATAAAACCTTACCAGTCAAAATTTGCATAGCTATTTCAGCCAGTTCTCGTGTCTCATAATGCACAAACGCAAAGTGATTGATTTTTTTTAATTTCAAAATAGGGATATTTGTAAGTTTTTGAAAAATATCTCTGATTTTCTGTTGAGAAATATCCATCGAAAGATTTCTAACGAAAAGAGCTGTGACCTAATTTATTGTAAAAAAATAAAAAATGATTTTAAATTGAATTATACAAGCTTCTGTTTGTTAATCAAGTTTAAAACTTATTTTACGTTTTCCATAATTTCTTCATCTACAGGTTCACCTGGTTCTGGATCAGCCCAGTCAACGGCAACTTCATGATCCCACAATAGCACTCTACCAGGAATAAGTTTACGACGAGCCATAGCTGCAGATCTGTGATCTTTAAATTCCACAAATATAAAACCTATAAAATAATTTATTGTTAAGAAAAATATTTTTCATTACATTAAAATTGTGCTGTAAAATCAACTTTACCTCTATTTAGAGAGCGATCTTGAGAATTTGGATATAAATAAACATCTACAATGCCTTCCATTAATTTACTTAACTCCTCCATAAATTCTTCCTTTGTTTTATTTTTAGGCACTCCTCCAAAGAATAGTCTGCAGTTATCTACTGATTTCACTGCGCCAATCCTATGACCTGGTCTTATTTCATATCCATCAAGCATCTAAAAATTACAAATATTCGTACTATTTAAATTCATTATTTGACACAAAACAAAAAAACTAATTAAATAGTACTGCATATTTTACCAAGCAAGCTCTTCGGGCAGTTTTAGCATCTGGATACAAGGCAAAAGCATAGCCACGAGTAGTTCCTGAAAAGTCAAGCATTAAACGAAGTTCTAGTAATCTTCCAGCTTGCTCTAATACTGGCTTAAGTTCATCTTCATAACAGTCTCTTGGTAATCTTCCAAGGAATATTTCAGCACCTTTGATCCGTTCTCTATGTTCTCTTGTTAATTCAGGTGCTGTTAATCGTCTTTGTCCATTTTCTTGAACTAGTTCATACTCAGTCGCATGCACAAGATCTAATAAACGTACGGTCACCTGACAGTCACTGGAAACTCCTGATGTGTCAGATGTGCTACTGGCAATTGTTGAAGCACTACCACGCCGCAAGTAATTACTCATTTTAACTATTAAATAGTCTTTCTGAAATAATAAAATAAAATAAATAGTCTGTATTGTTAAAAAAAATGAAATTCGTAATTTTATATAGTTTTACTAATTTAAACTAATTTAAACTAATTTAAACGTATCACTTATGAATATTTGTAAAAACTGACTTTTAAACGTACGGCATGCTAATTAGAACGATTTTCAAATTGTGCTACAATGATAATATAAAGAACCGTCAACTGTCAAATCTCAATTAAGTAACTGTTCTTTAATACATGGGTAGAAATTTACTTTCATTACTTTCAAACAAGATACATAAAATGGAAAATTCTCACTATTTACCAAATGTTAAACAAAATAAGAATCAAAATTTACAAACCTTCTAAAAAAATCCAAGAAATCCTCGACCGGCGAACCTCGCAGCACGTGTCGCCTTCCAAAAGCCCCAGTCTTCTGTCTACTATCCACTTAAAACATGGCGAATAAACAAATCCAGTAGAATAAAGTCCTTTGAGAATTCACATAAACGATAAACACGTACAAAAAAACTTTTGCGACGTTGAGACCAAAGCTCAACTATACTAATTGCAAGACGAGAAGTCTGCCGCTTTTTGCCTCGACCCACCCGCGCGGAAACTGCGATTTGAATGCGCTGCGCGGCCCGCTGATCTGAGGATCGGTTGCGCGACGCTCGATTCGCAGAAATCCCTGACTAGGGGCTGCCTGTTCGTGCACGCGGTATAAGCAACGGCAAGGGGCAAGGCCGAATCGTGTGTTTCTGCGCGCGCGCGACAGCCGACAGGTGGTTGGCGGTTCGTGACGGTCACGTGCGCCCTCTCGAAAAAGTTTTCGATTTTCTTGGATTTTTGGAAATTGGAATGGTGGTGGATTGTAGTTTCAGGAATTTGTGAGTTTAGAAATACTTTTTAAGTAGTAATGTTGAGGTTTTATTCATTTTTGACTGCGGCATGAGCCATGTATGCGTCATGAAATATTGTCATTTTTGAAAAATTTATTTACTCCATAAAACAATATTCGCGATAACAAAATTTTTACGGTCAATTATGATCGGTATTTCT